>JBDJHY010375076.1:0-18411 GCA_039654485.1 Withania somnifera | reverse complement strand
CAAATCTTGACTTAATGGTTTGGTCATCAATCAAAACACGAAGGGACGATTCTCGTGAACCAACCTTGGTCCAACAAGGTAGGCTCCATGAGGCTATCTTTGGGCTTATAGCTTTAATAATTACACTAAATGACATCCTTAGGTTGGGTAGCTTGGTGGATATAGTGATCATGTACCTTTTTTGGTCCGCCCCATGTTCATATTTATATTTTGGCATTCAATAGATATGGTGCCTGTGACTTAGAAATTGACTAAAGATACCTGTTCATGCCACAAGATGTTGATATTACATGATCATATGTTGATATATATGTACATGTTACTATATATATATATATATGCTTGTTGATTTGTTGTGCATTCATAACACGAGAGGTTGGCGTATGGCTCTGATGAGAGTGCATTAGGATTGGGTCAGTATCACCACTTGATTATTGAGCCGCAGAGGCTTGAGAATAATTTGAGTAACAATTATGAATAACAATATAAGTTGATAAATTGGAATATTTTAATAATAATATAAGTAAATGGATTTTTACCTATTTTAGACTCGATAATGTGTCGAGAATTCGATAATACAATTTTCACTAGTTTTAGTCCATGGTTTACATCCTGGCACCTAGAAATAACATTTGATTAATAAATGTTAGGACTTGAGACCAATTCAGTTCGGCAGTGAGTACAGCCGCTGGGACTTGAGTCCTTCGTTTTATGGGAGTGAGTACAACTTTTTGGACACTTATGGCGCTACTATTTATGAAAACTTGATGATACCCGATCTACTGAGACTATTGGTTATGCTATGATATACAGGCTTTGTACGCCTTGACTTGCCGAGGACAGATTGATGAGACTATTAATAGAGATGCAAGACTATTGAGATCCTTGAGGTTCTGAGATTTCGTATGTGACGTTATGATGATGTTAGATATTTTCCATGGTGACATACCTCCATAGAACTTGCCTCCGATCTATTGCTAACGCTGATGAGAGGGTATAGGAGATAGGAGAGTGTTATACCAGGAATAATTAGTATATCCTTATATGGGTTCTGCCTACTTGGTGTACAGATATCGAAAGAGATGTGTATGTGGGACTGGTTACTTTACATGATTGTATTTACTTTTCTGCACTTTTTTCTTCAGTGTACCCCTGGTAGTATATGGATGCTAACAGGTGAGAGTGTTTCTGTGTACTCTGTGCTTCTTTCTTGGGTACTTATCAGTGTTTATTTTCTTTATTTTATTATTCTTATTACTACTTTGTTGTTATTGTTAGTTAATTTTTACTTCCTGCTATGTGGATATTTGTTTCTTACACTCGTATACAATCATTTACTCTTTTACTTAAGGTTACCAGTATATCATCCATATTATATCCTCCTATGTTCTTTTGATTCCTGATTTATTTAATTATTGTTCACATATCTTGTTTCAAGGATTCTGGGTACATCTTCCTTTATTTCTTGAGATCTTGTTATGTGACTAGTCAGCAACAGTTGTCTACTTGTACTTGATTCTTATTTGAGTAGCTAGCTTTCCCTTGAAGTTCTATTTGATTCCGTGACCCCTTTATTGTATTTTGTTAGTTACTGCTTTTATTATTGTTATGTTCTAAGTGGGTCCTCGAAGACTACTTGGTACGGGTTGCTTCAGCAGCTTGTACTCATACTACACTTGTACATGTGTTGCTCCAAGTACAGGTTCCTAATCGTGACCACAGCCAATTGTTCGTGTAGTTTATATTTTCTTCAAAAACTCAGGGTGAGCTTGGTGCTCGACTTTTACTTCTTCTCTTCAGCCTTAGGCATTTATACTTGATCTATATGTATTTCGAAAACACAGTAGTATTAGACATATTATTGATTTCTTGTTTCTTTACTTAGTAGTTTGTTTGACACTAATACCAGGTTTTGGGTATATACTTTGATTCTTAAAATTCTGCATTTAATTATCTTCTGATTGTTACACTTATGCTTTCTACATTTGATATAGCAGTCCTCCACTTTGGCTATAGACTACGGGTTGGTTCTCCACTACTGGTGGTATAGTATGTGCCATCATGATTCACAAAAAAAATTTGGTTGTCATAATTTGGTATCAGAGACAAGGTTTGTCAGACTCAGTGTACAAACCAATGTCTAGTAGAGTCATGTGGATCGGTCCAGAGACGTCCGTTGCATATCTTAGGGAGGCTATGGTGGTATTTAGGAAATAAATTCTCCATCTTGATTTTGATTCATTCTCTTTTTCTTTAGATTTTTCCCCAAAACCTTATTCTTTCACATTTATTCTTCTGTAGATGGTACACTCGAAGTCTTTAGCAAACAAGGAAAAGCATTTCATACCGCAACAAAGACTCTTGTGAGGGGCAGAGGTTTTGAGAATGACATCAGTAGGGCACGTGCTAGGTTTATTGAGACAGCTAGAGCCTAGGATACGAGCAGAGCGTCAGTTTTTACAACAGACCATAGCCGTCAGATACTTTATTTCAACATACAATTGACTTGTGATTAGTTTCAGTGTGCATTGGGTTTTCAACCATGCTAGTTCTGCAGAACTAGTGGAAGTACCTCATGTTATGGTTAATGGTCCGCCAGGACAGAGAGAACATAGGCGTCTGTACTAGGGTCAGATGTTTATTATCGAGTATAAGGTTATTTTTTATGAGATAGTTGGGCGTACTACCATAGTTTTCCCTACTAATAGGGATAGAGCATAAATATTTGCGAATGGTTGGATTTTTCCTCTTCGGCTAGCGGTGAAGCCCTTGATAATGGTAGGACATTCTTTTGCTCAAGTGTTGGCTCACACAAACTTTATGGAAGGGTTGTGTAGGGAGGCCAATGGAGTGAGTGGTCACAGTGTTGGATCCTCCAACGGTGGTGGTCATTCAGTTTCTGTTCGTAAATCTCATAAGAGTAAGCTAGAGGGACCATGTTTTGAGTGTAGCATCGAGGGTCATTATGCCAAATCTTTCCCCCGATAAGGTAGTATTTATACTGCTCTACATCTGGTTCAGACAGGTGCTGATGGTGATACCTTGGAAGGGAATTTAGTTCGGCTAGTGTTGACCGCGACTCAGACTTTGTCACCACTAATTCAGGTTGGATAGCCAATAATTCACACTGTACCACGAATTCTATTTGAGGGTCAGCTAGGTGTTAGGGTTCAGATTTTCAAAGAGACCGTAGGCGGTATTACTACTGTAACTTTAGGTTGGGGTGTTCAAAAATTTTAGGCCAAAGGATATTCGACAGTGTAGGAGATTGGGCTTATGCTTGGAGTGTGGCAGCCCCAGTCATTCTTGTAGGGTGTGCCCTCAAGACCCTGTGTGCTATAACTATGGAGTAGTAGGTCACCTTGGTAGAGAGTACCTCTAGCAAAAGGTGATTTAGTCTTTAGTTAGGGGTGCACCTGAGTTACTGTTCCCACTAGTTAGAGGTGTTCATCATGGAGGGGTGAATGCCACAGGTAATGCTTGGTGTTATGTGGTAGGTGGTTTGAATTGGTATCTGGTTAATCATGGACATGCTATGGCTGTTGTTACCTTGAGTTCAGCAGAGGCAGAGGCGAAGATCTTAGGTTTGATTTTTTATTGCCATTTTTCGGTATGACTTTTATTTGACTGATTTCGGTAACCCATTGTCTTACCCTTTTGTTGTTACCCTTTTTCCATTATGTGTTATTATGGTGAATATGCCACGAATGTATAGCTATTTCTTATCTCTTTATAACTGAATTTCTCAGTGGTGGATTAGTATGCTAGACCCAATTTGGTAGCTGATTGAGAGGCTTGAGCTTTGTTATAGCATGTTAATGATAGGACTTGATTTGTTCATTAATGAGGTTCATTGATAGCTAAGTTATTTCTTGGTAAGTAGGATTGTATTTCCTAGTATGGGTAGGATAACCGTGTTCTCTACACAGTTCTCGGCGCTCGCGCCAAGATCACGGTCTTGGCCCTTCCTGTTAGATTTTAGCTCCATGGTTAGGTTATTGATAGCCACTGAGAGTCATGTTCCAGTACTTCTTGTGATACCATACATAGCACATATTCATTCACGACATTAGAATTGATGTTCTGGTCATTTAGTGTTGATATGGTATTGTAGGGGTTTCTTTAATTGACCCACCTGACCACTCACTTGAGCATGAGTTATTGTTTTAGTCAATTTTGAGTTGCGTCTCGGCCATTCTTATATCTTCCTGACAATTGTATCAATTTCAGTTGATTTTTTGTGGTTTAGGAAATTGTGTATTCGTGGTATCGATGTGGAGCTTTGATAGATAACGTGTTGATGTGTTCTTCTTGCAAATGGGTTTCTTTCTTAGTAGTGGATGGGAAGTGTGGTTCCTGAGTTAAATTATTCAGTGATATAAGGGTTGTGTTTGAAGATTTTATATTGAACTCGATTGGTGTAAATTTGCAGATTTTTTTTTAGTTTTGTGGGTTTGTGGATGGAGGTCCATAGTAAGTACTGAATCAACATGTGTTGATTTGATCATTTTAGCATAGTTGTGTGGTTTCGTAATAGGGTGATTTCTGTAGCTGATTTTAGTATGTGGAAGCGACTGAGTTGCCTTATGATTTAAGAGATTATTATATTGTGGTGCTGGTGTTCATCTCTTGAAACATTTGGATGGGGAGTTCTTCTACTTAATAAATTAACATTTCCTTAACCTTGGTAAGTTTTTCTCACTGTAATTTAGCTTTGCACCATATGCCTGGTGTCAGTGCGTCGAGTTGTGAAGGTTCGTACTAGGTTTGGCATTGTTGTAATACTTTTATGGTAGCTAGTTGTGTTAGATTTGCTAAGGGGATTTGAATCAGGTGCGAATAGAGGTGCACCAGGGACCGATTATATTTGATGGGGTATGCTGATACTTCTATTAGTGCATACAGATCGTGTGAGATTTATGTGGTAGCCTAGTATGGATAAGAAGAAAGGTCTTGGTATGTTGTGTTTCTGGGTGACAGTGTGCAAGGTGTTTATTTCAGTGTTCATAGAAGTTGGTTTCTGTTGATTGGTAAAGATTGTGTTTTCCTTGAGTTTGGATGTCGTGTAGTTCTTTGCAGTCGAGATTAGCCAGGTCAGGTTAAGTAAGATTATGTTGCAGGGTGTGCATATGGCATCTCAATGGCAGGTTCGTACGTTGTGTTAGAACCTGAGGTGTGTTTGATATTGAGTAGAATAGGTTCTGGGTTGATTGTTAGCCTTAGCTGCAGGGTGTCTCAGCTTAGACTAGAAAGGTAGGCGGTGTTTGAGTTCACTGAGATTTGGGAATTATTTCTTGATAATGGATTGTGAAGTTGCTGTCCAACTATTTGGTATGCCGGAATCGCAATTGGGTGGTAGGTTCATAGATGTGATTTCTGAGATTTGATGCTCCAGGGATTTAATGTTGAGTATCGCGTGGGATCGCTCATTGTGATTTCTACCCCTGTCATTTTTGAAATTCAGTTATAGTCGTGGGTTAGCAAACTGTTATTGCGCGTTGAGACTTGGTAAAGTAGTGGCCTTGGTGGAAGTTGTTTCTATCTATAACAAGTGCTAGTAGTTAGAGTTTCGTAGTGTCGAAGGTGACCGTGTTGTCTTAGCCTAATGTTTTTTCCACCAGGCTATCTTCCCCACGGTTTGAGTATGGCGTTACTGTCTCTTGTAAGAATTGGTTCAGTGGTACTTGGTCAGTTATTATGCAATCGTGAAGAGTTGGAGTCTCACTGGGTTTGGCAGCATAATGGATGTTGCGTAGGCGTTCAGTATGTGTAACTTGTGTTAATTTATGGGGCAGTAGACCTTCAACTGTATCACTTGGAGGTGTTGTGATAGTCTAGTATTGGAGTTTGTGAGGAGTTGGGAGGATAGTCTGTACTCAAGAACTTATAGAATAGGTCCGTTCTTCAGCTTTTATGTGAAGGTTCTCTCCGCTTCATCTCCCCATAGTGTGGCAGTGTGTATGGGTAAACATTGGGATGTTTTTCAGAGTGGTGACTGATTTCGGCCTTGGTTTTAGCTTTGAGACAGTTGTGATCCTTTGAGGGAGTTTTGGTTGAAAGTATTGTTACTTTATCTTTAAGTAGGATCGTGGTTAACTGGTAATACATGGTTTATGGCTGGTGAAGTTGTGTGGGTACTTATGTTGAGGTTTGGTCTCCTTGATCGGAGTCTCTCTCCGTGCACCTTTATTTTATTTTGACTTTCAGAGAAGAAATTCCTTTTTGTAGTGGATGTTGTAGAGCATTTTGGTAGTTTCCCTAAGTCATTTATGACTTGCGGGGATAGGTAGTCCAGATCCCTAGCGGCTCGGTTGAGAAATATCTCAAATTGCCTATTTTAGTGCCTAAAACTAAGTACTCATTGACCAAAGTCAACTTTCCTTCAAGACAAGCTCAGAATTAAATTTTTATAGTTTTGTTAGCTCCGGAATACCAAACAAAGTCAAGATTGACCTTAATTTGTGTTTTAGAGTGTTCGTTTGCAATTTATGCCAATTTGTGGATTTTAGTTAATTTTAAAGCCTAAAGTGGAGCTTGAGTGGTATTTCGATGTTTGGAGTGTCGTATTGGAATTCTAAATCTTTTGTCAGCTCTGGAATGGTGAATTTAGGCTAGGAGAGTGTTGGTGTTTCTGTCAGTATGCTCGGTGTATTTTTGAGTACCTTGGTGGAGTTGTGAGTTTTAGCTATCTTTGGTTTGAGGGGTAATTTTGCGTAAATGACATCGAATGGCCATTTTGACGATTCTATTAGATTTGAAATGTCATTTCCATGTTATTTACATATTTGGTTATTTGAAATTTGACTCGAAAAACTCATTTTAGACCTCTCGAAATTTTAATCTGTGCTGGTATGCAAATACAGGCATAGACCACCCAGCGGGGGGGGGGGGTCTCTCATGCTACCAGAGGGCCTTCCCAGCAGGCCTCGCCCCAGCGACTTTGCCCCTACGCCTCAAATTGTCGCCCCAACGAGAACACAGTGAATTTAAGTAACTACAACCCCTTCGCTTCTTCGATTTAGAAAACCCAAAATAAGATTTCCCTTTCAAAATTCATGGCATAAACCTTTGGAAAACCATTCCAATATTGAAGATAACGCTACCAAAAGATTCCTTGCATCGTCCCCATTTTCAGTAAGTCCTTCTCTCTTTTAATTTGTAAATTCTTGGGTTCTTCCATTAATGAACCCCAATTGTTGAAACTGATAAAATAATTCTATAACCTATATATTATAGTGTAATTATTTGTTATTTGGGTAGATATTTCTTCTATTATCAATTATACATCAAAATTCCAACATCAAACCCATAAAAATTAAATCTTTGACCCCGTAAGGGTCAAATCTGTCCAGGCTATTTTGAAGCCCTTCCCGCACTCGAATTGTAATCAATTTGGATCACGGGTTCCTAATGATTATTTTGCTTTATGTTATGTGGGATTTTGTTCCTCACACTCTTATTTAGTCGTGTACTCTTTTGCTTGAGGTTACGGGTATACCGTCCGTATTCTCCTCCTATCTTCTTTGATTCTTATTTATTTCATTATTATTCACATATATTGTTGCAAGGATTCGGGGCACGTTTTCCTTCATTTCCTGAGATCCTATTATGTGATTAGCTAGAGGTACATGTCTACTTGTATTTGATTCTTAATTGCATAACTAGCTTTTCTTGTTGTACTAATTGCTTATGTGACCCCTGTTATTGTATTCTGTTATTTACTGTTTTTATTATTGATATGTGTCTAGCGGGCCCTCAAAGCCTACTGGGTACGGGTTCTTCAGTAGCTTGTACTCATACTACACTTGCATATATGCGGATCCGAGTATAAGTTCTCGATCGTGATTACCGCCAGCTGTTAGTATAGTTTATATTTCTTTGGAGATTCAAGGTGATCTTGGCATCTGGTTTTTACCTGCTTCTCTTCGGATTTGATATTTCTATTTGATCTCCATGTATTTTGGAGACAGTTGTATTAGATCTATTTCATATTTCTTATTTATGTACTCGTGGTTTATTTGACACTGATTTGGGTTTTAGGGAATTTATTTTGATTCTTTAAACTCCCGCATTTATTACTTTCTGATTATTATCACTTTGTGCTTTCCGCAATTGATATAGTAGTCCTCCGCTTCAGCTTCGGACTAGGGGGTTGGTTCTCCTACTAGTGGTACAGTAGGTGCCATCATGATCTGCGAAATCGGGTCGTGATAGCATCTCAGACTGTAAGTACAAGATGCTGACTTTGAATTAACTGACCCAAACTCTGGCTAACTGAGTATATCTTGACCCAAACTGTACTTCTTTTATCCAATATCTCCGCACTGAACCTTTTTATTGCAGCTTTGTATTTCTTAGCCCAAAATTAATCCTTTAGATAGTTTGCTTCATTTCGGCTCATGTTTCTTTCGGGGTTGGCCCATTGGTCTCTTTTCATCCAATTGAAGATGTTGGTAGCAAGTTTTGAAGTCCTTTCTCACTTTCCTGAGATAAACTTGACTTAACAAAACTAAGACTGATGGTGTCCTTTATTTTGATGAAAGATGTGAGAAAAATATATAAAATATTATAAGGAAGAAAAGATAATGGATGTCCCTTTCAATAAATCAAAAGAAGAAAACTTATATGAATGTGGTAGCCAACTCCTATGATTATGACATGCATTTTGGATTGAGAAACCTGACCCGCCTATTAGAACGACTTTTCAACTCAAGTCAACCCTTTGAGTGTAAAATTGAGCTTTGCCCATGAATTCGCTTATCAAGATCATGTACCTCAATATGTTAGTGGCGCCCCAAAAGGTTTTCTCCAACAAGCCTCTCTCATTTTAGAGTCTCTTAACTCATTGTCTCCTTACGATGCCTGTGAGGGTTTTCACTAATATATTTTCTCATTTTTTGTTTCTCTCATCTCACTATCGCCTTATGGTGCCCGTGAGGATTTTCATCATTAAGACTCTTTCACTTTTATTTTTCTTACTCCCCTATGTTAATGAGGATAGATTAAGCCAATGTCGCAATATGTTATGCCCATGATGTTTATACCTAGCATTCTTAAAATTGATCGAAAGTTCTTTATTTTGGTTTTAATGTGGCTTTTTTATAGGGTTAGAAAAAAAGGATGAAATGAAGGCTCGAATAATGACACTAAACAAGGTAAGGACTTACAACTTCTAGAATCGACTCGATAAATGGAAAATAACTTATACCCCAGCTTATTTGAAACAAGTAAATGACTGGACTTTCATGGTTGGACCGAACCCCAATTTAGGGCTTCCTATATATCATATTGAACATGAATCAGGTTGAACATAGTTCACTAATCTTTTTATTTGTTTTTTTTCATTTTTCTTCCTTTTTCTATTTTTCCTTTTCTTTTGTTTCTTATCTTCTCTTCTTTCTTTCTTGTTTTGGACTTTTTATGACCCTATTTTGATTCCAAAAAGAGGGATATGAAAGAAATAAACTGTCTCAAATGGCTAGCAATGGATGAAAAATTATTTGGATCGCGGAATGAAATATCTTCGTCACACCAATCCCTCAAATATCAAGTACAAAGCTTGCAGAATGAGGGTAGGAAATTAAAATCATGGCAATGCCTAATCACAACATTTATAGTGCTTGAACATGTATGTCACTTTGTCTTTCATGTTTATCCATTCAAGAGTTCTACTAGACCTTACTTTCTTCACCATAGATGACAAACATTGATTGGGATTTTATTCCCTTTGAAGTTCACAAATGTGGAATGATGTGTTTCATATGATTGATCCACTTTCAAATTTCTCAGGATATAACTTCTTGTTATAATACTCATGATTCCGAAGTGATAGCCTCGATGCTATTCGAGTTCTCAGATGGTTTCAACCCTCTATCTATTATCCCAAATGTCTTTTTCTCGACACTTTTGATCTTTAGAGCATTTGCTTCTTGGTTAGCCTAGATGTTAAGATCAATCCTCAAATTCCCCATGCATGTTATAACAGTAAAATTTTCATGAAATAACCCTATGAAGAAAAACTAACCTAAATGAATTAGAAAATAATAAAACAAACTCTTTTTTTAGTTAAACAAAGGGTTAAAAAGGTTCAACTATAAAATAACCATACTAAACAGAACGAATGTCAAAACCAACTACCAAACTCCTCCCTAGCTTGGAAATAGTCACTTCTGAATCGCAACATAATTATTTTAGCCACTAAGTTGCACATCAAAATTCCAATACCTTTTTCAATGTCAAACACGTTATCCCTATCAAACAAATTTTGGGTCCCCTTAATCAATTTATCATTAAAATCAATTTTGGGACCGAGACTAAAGGTTTTGAAAGTTTTCCAAATATCTTTTTTCGGTGCTACTTTTATTTTTGTATTCATACCTAGGTCAAAAGTTGTACTTGGTACGAGGCTGATAGTGTGATCACCCTAATGGTTATTTTCCCACCTTTTGTGTATTTTGACAGTTTTGCCTTCCTACTGTCCCGTCATATCAAACTAAGTGTGATTCAATAGTTGGTTCAGGTGCGGATGAGATTTGGTTTAAAAGTTTGAGAGTTGTGAGTTTTGGAGCCTTAAACTTCAAAATGAGGAACTCTAGGATTCATCTAGAGTTAGGGACCTCGTATTAGAATTCTACTTGTTGTCACGAGGTTCCAAATGAATTCCGAGAGTCTATCCGAAGTCATGTTGAACTATTATTTTTTTTGTTGCTAAGTTGCTTCAAGGCCCTCTCCGCATTAGCAGAGGGCCACCTCATTCGTAAAAAAGGTTGATGTGGTATTATCTGTGTTTGCGGCATGCTGACCGTATTTTCAGAGATATAAGATTTGTTTCACCGCATTTGCGACGGGGTTCGGCGTTCGCGGTGAAGGACTTGGTGCACTTAGATAATTTTTAAATAGAATGTTCATGTTGGTTTGCCGATTGTCTCATGCAGACTCACCTTAAAATCATTATTTTGGCAAGAGAAATCAAGTCTTTCGAGGATTATCACTTGAGTAAGTTTTCTAATCATTATTTCTTTGATTACTCATCACTTTAACACGATTTCCATCAATAATTTAATGGTTTTGAAGTCCAAAATAGCGATTTATGTGTTGAACTCTAAAATAGTTAAAACTTGAGAATTTATCAATGAAATGAAATAAGTTTCCAATGAAACTTAATATTTAACATCCTAGAGTGATGGGTGACATTATTTTAAGATCAAAATTTGATCTTGACTCTGTGGTCCTGGGTCAAATTTTGCATCCTCCTTGATTATTTTAAATTTGGTGTTGATTACTGAATATTTCCTTGTATTTCTTGCTCAGGTATCTAGACATTGCTCGATTTGAGGCGAATAGCACTTGAGTAGCTTGGTTCTTCAGAATTAAGGCAAGTGTAGGTTTAATGATTTTCTATAAGTGTTAACTTTTCTTGGTAATTTTCTTGTGACTTGGGATGATTGGGTGCTTTGAAATTAACATTATTTTGTCATGTTGTGTCTAAAAGAATGAATAAATGGGAGTAATGGGGTTATTTGTTGAAATTGTTAAATTATAACACACACTTAAAAATGTATTTTGAATTATTTAATTTGAGTCTTGTTGTGAGAAATGATAACTTGAGGAAGAAATAGGATTCAATTTTATTCTTATTGGTGAAAGCACCGGGATAAAGGAATAGGAGGCCTTGATTATTGAATTTAAACCTTAATTTGTGAGATTCCCATGATTTATATGTGATGATTGCTCACTTAAAATTACTCAAACGTGAAACTTGGTTTATGTGATGGCATGATTGTAAAATTGATATGTGTGTAATTATATTGTGTGATGGCATGATTGTGTAACTGACTGTTGCTTAAATATATTATTGAAAAGGCATGACCGTGCAATTTACTGGTGCCTAATTTTATTATTGAAAAGGCATGACTGTGTAATTGGCCAGTGCCTAATTATACTATTTAAAAGATATGACTATATAATTGACTAGTGCCTTATTATATTTTTGAGATGACACAACTGTGTAAATGACCGGTTCCTTATTATACTAGTGAAATGGCATGACTGTGTAATTGACTAGTGCCTACTTTATTGATGATTTCATGTTACTGTTTCATTGATAGCTTTGAGATACTCTATCCTTACTGATTGGACTTGTAGTATTAGTGTGGCTAATAATATTTTTATTCTCTTGAATAAATTATTACTGGGTTGTTGTATATATATGTCTACTGTAGGTTTTAGTATTTTTGGAGGACCAACTTTGTTTTCTCTTTATATTTAGCAAGCCAAGGACACTGCTGAGTACTATTTTCTTGTACTCACTCTTGTTTTTCTTCACTATTGTGTAGAACTATTGGGGATCAGCCATGAGTTCTTCTTTCAGACTTAGCCGTTTCTCGTAGATCTCTAGAGGTAGTTGCCGTTCACTCGCAATTTCTAGAGTTCCCATCCTACCTCGAAGCTTTACTTACTAAAAGACTTTTAGATTTTTATCAGACTTTGTATAAATCTTTACTAGTTGCTATGTACAGTGATACCTTGTTTTGGGAATTTTGTAGTTGCTTTCAACACTTACTATAGATGTTGCTCTTTATTACCGACATTAACTACTTTCTATTGTTAGTGATATTTTATCCTGTTTTACACCGTAAGTTAGCCTGACCTACAGGGTGTGGAGGAAAGGTGCCATCATGCTTGGTTTTCAGGGCGTGACAAGTTGGTATCAGAACTCTAGATTTATAGGCCCTACTGTACATAATCTAAGTTTAATAGTCTTGCGGATCATTGAGGAGACGTCTGTTACTTATCCTCGAGAGGCTACAAAACTCTAGGAAACATCTCTTCATTATTTCTTTCCTACCTAGCATGGTTGATTTACGTGTGCTGAGTCTTGTGTGTTTTTTTCGATCGATGGTCAGGACCAATGCCACCACTAAAAGAGAGAATGAGCCATAGGATTTACTGGAGCCAGGTACCAAGGGTAGGGCCAAGTTAGAGGTAGATCTAGGAAAGCTTCACCTGAGCTCAATTTGGATAGAGATGAGTATAGAGCTCAGGATTATGTTGTAGCCCCACTACCCATATTGACGGGGCTTAGGACACTTGATAGTTTAGCACAGGACAGTACAGTGCAGTGTACTTAGACTAGGGAAGGGGGAGACCCCAGAGTAGAGGGCCATTGTAGTGATTCATGTGTTGGTGGGTCGGCCACCAGTGGTTACCCGAGGTTCAAGTTCCAGCGGACTAGCCGCCTACAGTTCTGCGTCAGGTAGGAAAACTACCTATTGCACATAGGGTGCATGAGCTACAGATTTCAGGTGTTAGAGATAGAGGTACAATCTTTGTTGAGATGTCTGATGATCAACAACAGAGACATAAAAGGTTTGGAAAATGGACCCACCTCAATTTCATGATGGGCAGGGCGAGGAACCAATTGAGTTTAACACTACTTGTCATGAGATACTCCATAGTATGGGGAATAGTGATTGCATAGTCATATGGGGTAGACTACAGTTTTGCTTCGATGGCCGACCAGATAGTGGTGGTGTTCTTACTTTGACAATAGACCAACTGGATCTCCTCTTATGACTTGGGAGTGTTTGTACGTGCTATTGTGGATAGTATAGATATGTGTCCCTTAATGTGAGGGAGAGGTTATGTCGAGAGTTTGATAATCTGAGATAAAAAGGTATGACTATCAATGAGTATATATCTCGCTTTTATAAGCTTTCCAGACATGCGTTAGCCATCTTACCAGATGAGCATGAGAAGATAACTAGGTTTATGAGAGAATTGAGTTCTTCCATTCAGACTTTAGTATTCACATCATCTCAGATGCCAGGAGGCACTTTACATAGTATGATCGAGGCAATGAGAGGATTTGAGCATTTGATTAGGGGTTAGTCCAGTGACAACAGAGGCAAGAGACTTGTAGTCCATTAGGAGTGTGAGACTTGGGTAGATATGATCTTGCATAATATGGTACACTTTGATGTTATTTTGGGTATGGATTGGCTTGCTCCTTATCATGCCATTTAGATTTCCATGACAAGACTGTTACATTATGCATGTCGTATTTTTTGAGGGTTGAGTGGAGGGTATATCTGGTTCGTATCCTCGTAGACTTATCTCTTTTGTTTAGGCCCAGAGGTTGACTAAGAAGAGGTGTATGTCTTATTTGGAATTTGTGTGAGATGTTAGTGTTGATCTCCCTTCATTAGAGTCGGTCCATATTATTAGGGAGTTTATTGATATGTTCACGGCCAACCTTCCTGGTGTTTCTCCTGATAGAGATATTTATTTTGGCATTAATTTGGAGTCGGGCTCTAAGCTCATTTTTATTCCTCCTTATCATATGGCTCCCTCTAAGTTAAAAGAGTTAAAGGATTTGCTATAGGACTTGCTTAGCAAGGGTTTTATCTGTCCGAGTGTATTGTCTTGGGGTGCCTCAGTCTTATATGTGAAGAAGAAGGATGGGTCTATGCGTATGTGTATTGAATATAGACAGTTGAACAAGGAGACAGTGAAGAATAAGTAACCCTTTCCTCATATTGATGATTTGTTTGACCAGCTCCAGGGAGCCTCCATCTTCTGAAAGATTGACTTGAGATCCAGATAGTATCAGTCGAGGATTAGACCTTCGAATGTTTTAAAGATGTCTTTTCGAACTAGATATGTCCATTACAAGTTCTTCGTGATATCTTTTAGGCTTACTAATACCCCAATCGTGTTTATGGAGTTGATGAACTATGTATTTCATCTGTATTTGGATTTTTTTGTGATTTTGTTCATTATAGATATCTTGGTTTATTCCAAGACTGAGGCCGATCATGTACAATACTTGAGGATTGTAATTTCATATATTACAGGATGATAAGTTGTATTTTAAATTTTCAATGTGCTACTTTTGGTTAAGTTAGTGGCATTATTGGGGAAAATATTATCTAAGGAGGGTATTATAGTCCATTTGGAAAAAATTGTGAGGTCCGTGATTGGGTGATACCTACCCACCGACTGAGATTTGGAATTTTATTGTCTTGGTTGGGTACTATAGGAGGTTCGGCATACACTGTGATGCTTCTAGGGTTGGTTTGGGTGGAGTAATGATGCTGGAGGATAATATAGTGGCGTATGATTCGAGGTAGTTGAAGGTTCATGAGAAGAACTACCCTACTTATGATTTACACTTGGCTGCGGTGGTGTATTTTTTAAGTTATTGATATATTACCTATATGGGTGCATTATGAGGTATTCACTTATCATAGGAGGCTTCAATATATTTTTAGTTAGAAGGATATTAATTTGAGGTAGTTTTTTTTGTTGGAGTTGATTAAGGATTATGAAATCACTCTCTTGTATCACCGGTGCAAGGACAACCTGGTGGCGGATGCCCTTAGTAGGAAGTCTTCAAGCATGGGTAGTTTGGCTTGTTTTCGGGCTGATGAGAAACCTTTAGCTAGAGATATTCAGAGCCTAGACAACAACTTGGTTAGATTGCAAATATTTTAGGATGGTTGTATTTTGGCTTTTGTGGAGGTCCGCTCTTCGTTGATGGAGCATATTCGACTAACTAGTTTGATAATGCAAAGTTGAGGATCATTCGTGATAAGGTACTGCGATGTAAGGCCAAGATGGCCAACTTGGATTCTGAGGGTATTTTGAGGATTAGGGATAGGGTTTTCGTCCCTAAGTCTGGTGGTTGGGTAAGATTGATCTTAGAGGAGGCCCTTATTTCTAGATATTCCATTGATCCTGAGGCAATAAAGATGTATCACAACCCGAGTCAGCATTATTGGTGTTGTGGTATGAGGAAGGATATTACGGACTTTTTCGCTAGGTGCTTAATCTACTGGGAGATGAAGTTTGAACACCAGAGGTAGGGAGGTGTGTCGCAAAGGATGACTATACCCCAGTAGAAGTGTAAGATTATAGCCATGAATATCATTGTTAGGTTGCCTAGTATTTCGGGTGGTTATGATTCTATTTAGGTTGTTGTTTATAGCTTAACCAGGTCTGCTCATTTCATTCCAATAAAGGTGACACACATCAGTCAGGAGTTGGCAGAGATTTACATATGTCAGATAATATAGTTATATACTACCCTTATTTCATCATATCGGATCAAGGTACTTATTTCACTTCACATTTTTAGAGGACTATGCAGCGTGAGTTGGGTACTCAGCTTGATATGATCACAATTTTCCATCCTTCGAATAATGGCTAGTCTGAGCACACTATTCAGGTTCTTGAGCATGTGTTATTGATTTTAGTGGTGGTTCAGACCGGCTCTTACCACTCATGGAGTTTGCCTATGACAACAGTCACCATTCGTGCATTCAGATAGAGCCTTTTGAGGCATTATATGGTACGATGTGTAGATCTTCGATTGGTTGGTTTGATACTTTTGAGCAAAGACCAATGGGTATAGATTTGTTGCAAGACTCCATGGATAGAGTTAGATTGATTCAGAACTGATTATTTTCTGCATATAGTAAAAAGAAGAGTTATGCTGATAAGAGGGTTAGGCCATTCGATTTCATGGAGGTGATAGTGTATGGTGAAGGTGTCACCCATGAAGTATGTGATGAGATTTGGGAAGAAATGGAAGGTGAGTCCTCGTTCATTGGTCCTTTAGATGTTCTAGAGCTATGGCACACAAGTTGGCTTCGCCACCTGGTTTGTTCGCAGTGCATCCAGTCATTATATCTCAATGCTTCAAAAGTATATGCCCGATGATTCTCACATCCTTTAGTGGGATGCCTTGAGTTCGACCCAAACTTATTATTTTAGGAGGAGCTAATTGCTATACTTAATAGACATATCTAGAGGCTTCAGACAAAAGTGATACCTATTATGAAGGTGTAGTGGCGACACCAACCGATTGAGGAGGCTATTTGAGAGACCGAGTCTGATATACACATCATTTATTCTCAGTTTTTTTGACCATTCAGACACTTTTTCTTTTATTTGATGATGGACATGTGATTTAGTGGTGAATATTGTAATGACTGTAAAGGTTATTTTCCACTTTTTATGTATATTAACTGTTTTAGCCTTTCGACAGTACCGTTATATCAAACTAAGTGAGATTCCATGGTTGGTTTGGGTAAGGGATGAGATTTGATGAAAAAGTTTGAGAGTTTTGAGTTTTGGAGCTTTAAAATTCAAAATGAGGAATTCTAGGGGTCATCTAGAGTTTGGGACCTCATATTTCGCTAGTTCCACCAGATCCGGAATGCTGAGTTTGGTCTAGTTACTCCTTTTCCTGTTTTGTATCTTCTGTGGTGAGTTTGAGCATTTAGACAGTCTAAACTTGAGTTTTAAGTGAAATGGTTGACTTTGGTCAACATTTGGTGTTAGAGTGCTGGATAGGAAATACAATGATTCTATTGGATTCGAGAGGTGGAATTTGGTGTAGAATGAGGTCGTTTATATTTTATGTAAGCCCCATAGGTAATTTGATCATTTATGTTATTTTAGTTAAAAGTGGTTTCTTAAAGAGTACCGGGTCAAAGAGACCTCGTACGCGCCACTTGATGGTTTTATTGAGTCCAAAATATCAAAAAAGTATGTTTGCATATATGGTTTGTTGTCATGAGATTCCAAACGAATCCCGATGGTCCATTCATAGTCATGTCGAACTGCTGATTTTAGGTTAGGTGAGGTGTTAGTATAATTGTTGGACTTGTTTTTACAATTTCAAGGTGTTGGTGGAGAAGTGCACCTTTGGCTATCTTCAGTTTAAGGGGCCATTCTGCTTAAATGACCTCGGATTTTAGTTTCTTCGATTCCGTTGAGTCCGAAATGTCATTTTCAAGTTATTTTTATATTTGGTTGGACAAAATTCGACTTTGAATGAATTTCGAGTGGTGATTTGGAGCTTGTTAATTCCCTCAAAACTGCTGTCTGCAACTGGTGTAGGTAAAGTCCTTCTACGCGACCGCGATAGGCCTTCATGCTATCGCGCTTCATTGTAAATTTGTGATACGCGATCACGAGCTTGACTCACGCGATCGCGATGAGCAACGTACCTGGCAGTATGAGTTTTTCCTACACGACCCCAATTCATAATTTTAGTAAACACATTCCGTTTCCTCTCTTTTTTAGCAAAAAACCTTCTCCAAACAACATTTCGAGATCAAGGAAAGTTCTCACATCAATCCCAATCGATTCCACACGATATTGGGTAAGTCTTCTCCCTTTTTCTTCTTTAAATTATTAGCTTACTACCATTAATGGCACCAAGAATTGAGATTGATGAAGTCATGTTATAACCCATTTATCTTTAGTAATTCTTTGTTAATTAAATATACATTGCTTCTAGTATCAAATATACGCCGAAATTCCAACGTTAAATTCAGAAAGACTGAATCTTTGACCCCTTTAGGGTCAAATCTATCATGGCTGTTTTGAAGCCTTTCCGAT
>JBDJHY010374967.1:0-18411 GCA_039654485.1 Withania somnifera | reverse complement strand
CATTTGATAATATGTTTCTGATGAATCTATTATCTTTTTCTCTTTATCCATACCTTAACTCATTAATAATTTTATATGTTCTCTTATTATATTATTTAACTCATTTAATTTATTATCTCTTTTAACTATTTCCTTTCAATTTATTTCTTTCATATGCAATATTTCTTCATTCTTCTATCTTAATTTTTCTTCTTTTATTTCTAATAAAATTTTTAATGTCTTAATATTATTTTCTTGTTCACTTAATCTTTATAAACATTCGTCTAATGATTTTTCCTTTTCATTTATTATATCTATATTGGTTCTACAACTTACTATATGCTGATTTATATCTTTATTATATATTAAAGACTTTTCTACTATAGTCTATAGTTGTTTAATTTTATTTGTTTTATTCATAATATTCTAATGACATTCTCAATTTTGAATCTATATATATTAATCTTTCTTCTTGTATATTTAAATTTATGTTTATATCTATTAATTCTCTATATGTTTCTATTGTAATATCTAAAGTATTATTATATATTAATAATTCTTTAGTTGCATCTCTTCTTTTAATTAAAAGTTGCAAGTCTCTCGGCACCCAAGAAGATGAAGTCAGTAAAAATTGAGCGGACTAGGTCAATCCATCTATGATGACCCATATAAAATCATGACTCCTGAAAGTACGAAAGGGTTCCGAAACAAAGTCCATGGTGATCCTCTCCCATTTCTACTCAGGGATAGGGAGTCGCTACAACACACTACCTACTCTGTGATGCTCAAACTTCACCTGCTGCCAGTTTAAGCAACAGGAAACAAACCTGGTAATATCTTATCTTAAACGATGCCACAAGTAATACCATCTCAAATCTTATCATTCTAATAACACAAATACTACTACCCATTCACGATACCCTGTCAGAGTCTACCGATGCATCGCTATAATCACCCCTTAAACTCAACTCTCAACTATGAATTAAGGATCAATCCTCATACTGTCACAATCGAATCTGATCGAACAAAGTAGGTCTAGTATTAACATGCACAAGGACTCTGCTCGGCTCTGATGTGTCCAGTCAGACCAAATAGTTAGACAATTACTGAACGTTTAAGGTAACAGCTTCTCTAAAGAGGAAACATAAGACAAACTTCCATACAAACAACCTTCTATCTTAGCCCGCCTACAACTACATTTGCTCTACTGAAATGAGACAGGATACTGATGTCATAATCCTTTAAAAGCTTGATCCATCTCCTCTGCCTGATATTGAGCTCCCTCTGTCTCAAAATGTACTACAGATTATGATGATCGGTGAAAATATAACAATGAACCCCATAGAGGTAATGTCTCTAACTCTTCAGTGCGAAAACTACCGACACCAACTCCAAATCATGGATGGGGTAGTTGAGCTAATGAACCTTCAATTAACGTGAGGCATATACAATGACTTTACCCTGCTACATCAAAACACACCCTAACCTAATACCAAAGGCATCACAATAAATAGTATATGGATGGCCCTCAAATGGAAGCGTCAGTACTAGTGCAGAAGTAAGCAACTCCTTGAGCCTCAGGAAGTTGGACTCACAATCCTCAAACTAATAAAAGGGAACATCCTTCCAGTCAATCTGGTCATAGCAGTTGCTATGGACTAAATGAACTGCACAAATCATCTATAATATGCTACCAACCAAACTAAGCTATGAACCTCAGAAGAAGTAGTGGATCAGAGCCAATCAAGAACGGCTGAAACCTTAGATGGATCTACACTGATACCGGCTGAAGAAATAATATGCCCTAAGAGTGCAACCAAATCTAACTAAAAGAAATACTTCTAGAACTTGGCATAGAACTAATCAATCCTAAAGTATGAGGTACAACTATCAAATTCTCCTCATACTGCTCTTGGCTACGAGAATGCACCAGGATGTCCTCAATAAATACAATCATAAAAGAATCAAGGTACGACTTAAACACTCTGGTCATAAGGTCCATAAATGTAGGTAGGGAATTAGTCAGCCCAAATGACATAACCAGGAACACATAGTGCCCATATTGAGTCCAAAAAGTAGTTTTAGGGATGTCCCCATCCTGAATCCTCAGCTAATAATAACCCGATCACAAATCAATCTTTGAGAACACCACCGCACCTTAAATTTGATCAAACAGGTCATCAATCGCAGCAAAGGATAGTTATTATTGACGATAACCATATTCAACTAGCTGTAATAGATACATATACGCATAGTCCTATTTTTTCATAAATAATACCGAAGCGCCCCATGGAAAAATATTTGGGCGAATGAAGCCTCTAGCAATAAAATCCTGTAACTAAACACTAAGCTCCTGAAGCTTTAATGGAGCCATGAGATAAGGTCAATGAGAATAGGTCTAGTACCTGGCTTAACTTTATAGAAAAATAAAAAATACACTTGGGTGGGAGGCTAGATAGATAACTTATCAGAAAAAACATTAAGGAAGTCTTTGACAATGCAAGGGAAGGAGGATCAATACTCACATCATGGACATAAGCTAAATAAGTAGTCCAACCCCTGGATAAAAATATACTGGCCTGCATAGTAGATTCCACTGGCACCAGAGAGTTGTTAATAGGGCCCTTCCATGCTACCGGGACACACCAGACACAGATAGAGTCACAGTCTTGGAAAAAAAATCTAGGATGACATGATGGAGGGATAACCAATCCATACCCTAAATCATATAAAAATCAATCATGTCCAGACCCTTAAGATCAGCCCAGGTGTCCAACCCCATTATAGCCACAATACAAGCTCGGTAAATTTGATCCACCATAATGGGCTCACCTATGGGAGTAGCCACACTCACGGGCACAAGTAAAATCTCACATACAACACCCAAACAGGCTCCAAAGTACATAGACACATAGGAATTTGTAGAACCAGGGTTAAATAATACCAAGGTTGGTTGATGAAAAACATATAACATACCCATAACTACAGCATCAAAAGCCCCTACTCGGGCTTTATCAAGTATGACATAGAATTGATAGTGCTCAGTGCCCTGCTGACCACCCCCTCTGATTCCTTCCAGGTTCCTCCGTCCCCTACCATGATCACCTCGAGTCACTAACTGACAACCTTTATCTGGTGGTAGTACCGTCTGTAGAGGTTCTACAGTTTGAACTGCTGGCTGAAGAACCCAACCCCGGAAGCACTCTCTAAAATAGTGACCTATCTTACTACAGTCATAGAAACCTTGGCCTTTGCCTCAACCAAAACCGCTAACTAGGCCACCCTATCCACCATGGACCTGAAGTCAGTTAATACATCCCTGATGGGCTAACTAATTTGAACACAACTAGATGATGGTAGAAAGTCCTAAACCTGCCTTCTAGGTTACCCTTTGTACTGCTGCGACTGCTTCAGCAGAGGTCCATATCTATCATACCAACTCCTAAAAGACTTCCACCCACTAAAATCACCTTGACAACATTTTCTCTTATCTCCACCCCTTTGGGCCAAGTGATGATGCCTCTCCATAGTACGGGTGTGATCACCACTGCTAATAATAGACTACCTGAGCCAGTAATAACTCCACATCTGTCTACAAATCTAATCTCAATCATACTGCAAAGTGTAAAAACCGCTCAACATCAGTTGGCATAATGGTGGCCCCATGCTTTGAATACTGCGTGAATTGGGTCTCATACTCAGAAACCATCGTTGATCCCTACTGCAATTAACAAACTAAGATGTGAGATCCTCGTGAACACTCCGGGGAACATACTGAGCCATGATGCATTCAAAAAATGATCCCATGCCATAGGTGCGGACCTTGAGGGCCGGTTCTCTCTATATGACCTCTACTGGGCCTTAGCCCAACCCTCTAACTAATACCCAATAAAATCAACTCCATGTATCTCCTCAAGCCCAAAGTCTGCAGCCTCTTCTTACACTCAGCAATAAACTCATATAGATTCTATCTAGAGTCACCAAAATATCTCGGAGATCCTATACACATGAAATAATCCTGTATCTTCCGATCTTTGAAAGTCATAACTAGAACTGCATAGTGAGATTGGCTCGCCGGTTGTACTGGCCATATCTCTAGCACAAGATGTGTGGGAGGAACTATTGATACCGTTATTATCGGCTAAATAAAAGGAACCGAGGCACCCTATTTTACTCCCTGGGTTGAAGTTTTCCCCTCGTCAATGAGGGCTTTACCAAACATGGCCATCAAATGATGCCACACAACTCTAAGTTCTTTATCTGAAGATGGATGGACAAGCTATAAGGGTGTTCCAAGGGTGTAGGCTCATCCTGCTCATCTATGGTTTGGCCTCTCCTAAGGGCTCTAGCTCTACCCCGACCCCTATTAGGAGCTCTCTGTGGGGGCGGGGGAGCATCATCACCTCCTGGTCCTAACCATAAATGTACCATCTACAAAATAGGACCAAGATAAGTAGCCAAGAAATTTGTGAAAACCTTGAACGATAGAGTAACAAGAATAAACCTTATAAAAGAGCCCTGTAGTATCCCAAAGATAGGATACAACCATCTATGTACCGATCCACGGGACTCTAGAAGACTCCTACTCCTACAACCAGAGACCCTAATGAACCTAGCGCTCTGATACCACTCTATCATGAATTAAAAATTGAAATGTGATGGTACCTATATCCTATCTATAGACAACCCTAACCCTAGCTCGAAGCGAGTAGCGGCGAGCTAGTAACAAGAATTCAAGAAAACTAAAAGAAGGAGATGAAGAGAAGAAGTACCTAAACCAAGGACACAAGAGTAAATACATGCTGAAGAAACTCCTAAAATCTTGTGTCATGGATGTAGAGCACCTATATAAATGAAGTACAAAATACTACCCTCAAGGAGAATAACTAAAAAATAAGGCTATCTAAGACCCAATCAGGATAACTCTAGTGCAGAAAGGAAAATATATCAGCAAGAACGCTAATTACTTACTGAATTTCCTGGAATCACGCCATCTAATGCGTCTGATTATGTTTATTCAAATAAATTGTACCAGGACATATACAAGGAAAACATGTAGAAGCTCAGCATGAGTACTAAAAACAACGGGCACCCGGTAGACATCATAGGTCGACCGGGCATTAGTAAGCATAAATAAGGTAAAGAAAGGTCAAGAAAGTATCATAGGGTACATAATGAATAACTCAAAAAAGGTCACTACCATAATATCTAGTACGTGTGGGGAAATGGGTTAGCCATCAGCGTATGCAGTATTAGCTAATAGGTATATAAGGTCTACTGACATGGTGAGACACATACACACAAACAGACCCAGGTCAAAAGAAAATCCTAAATATAGGTAACACGCACATGGAACTACAATGGTATTAGTATGAGTAAAAACTTAACATCATAGGAATGACATTGATAATGTAGCTACTAAAAGTAATAGGAATGGTAGTAAGGAACACGATCACTACATTGAAGGGTAGAATCCCATCCTAGCTAGTAATTATCACACAAGCCTATAATCAACCCAACAAAACCTCCCTGATAAGACCCGGGAAGTACAAGTCAATGCAAGAATATGTAATGCAAAGGAAGGTACTGGAAAAGTAAAGAGAATATTGGTATGTTCCCTCTCTGGGATAACCCCGAGTCAAGAGAAATATGTTAAAAGTATAACTAATTATCAACATGCTCCCTCTCTGGGATGGTCCCGAATCAAGAGGGCTGCAGAAGAGGTATGAATATTTATCGGCGTGTATAGTCCCGAGTCAAGAGGGGTTGTGGAAGTGTAGATAATTATCTGCATTCTCCCTCCTTAGGATAGTCCTGAGTCAAGAGGGGCTCATGGAGGACTCGAACTGTATACCATGAATAAGAGTATTGGAATGGTCCCTCTCAAAAATAGTACCGATAAAAAAGGACCCACGAAGGACTCAAACTGCATACCTCAAAACCAAGTGTTGACATGTTTCCTCTCTGGGATGGTATTAAATTGAGGGACCCATGGAAGACTCTAACCATAAACCACTACTCCCCCATCCCTTGGTCATCACGTCATCCTCTAAGCATAGCAACGAGTTAGCAGGATACGTGGAGGGACTCGATCCTGCATGTAAAACCTCGTAACAAGCCCACTAGTAGTATAGTCATCAAGGAAAAAGTGCAAATCACTCGGGCTCAGTACATACATTGTATCTCAGTGGGATCCAAGTACTGCTATATAGGCAAAATCCGTATCATAGCAAGATTCCACTGTCTTTATGTAGGAAATATCCCTAACTCATAGTAATTGTATGGGAATAGCCTTAGATGGTGGGGTAAAAAAGATCTATACGACTCATAGCATAGACATTAATGATATAAGTAAATGAGACAAACTTCCCATCAACACCCTATCAACATCTATTACTCTTTTTAAAAAAATTCAGTGCACACTTGTGAAACAGAATTAGTCGACATGCGAGATTGGTTTAAGGCCGATAATTGGGATCTATAGAATAAGTGCCAAGCCCTACGCACGAGGTATAACCTCCCCTAGACTAAACATGGTCCTGAACCATGGTTAACTACACCAGAGGTCCCACAATGTCCAAGGGTTTGAGTACACACGTATACAGGAAGAATAGAGCCATATAGCTCAACCAAAAACCCTCTCTCCAAGGCACGTCCGGAATAGGGAAAAATATCACCACACAGAGCTACGAACGAACCCAACATAGCCATCTTCAACTTGGTACAATACCATCATGCCAGGAAGCTACTACTCAGCATAGCTATAACCGACCAAACACGAGGTCACCACATGAAACAGCTAAGGACCCAACATAATCATACTATACCTAACTAGGTACGAGTAACCACAAAGGGCTACTAACCGACCAAAAAGGCCATATCCCACTATCGTTGGCCTTAAAAAGGGTCCAGACCTACCATAATTACACATAGTTACGCAGGTAAAACACTAATGATCAGCTTACCAGATCGTCACTAAAGCCACCAACCTACATCAGGGGATAGCTGCTAAGCTCAGATCAATATTTTAATCCCCTCACCGACCTTACTATGCTCTAAATTCCACGTATCAAAATATGCATCAAAGGTATTACTCCATCCCTAGCCACAATACAATCCAAAGTTAGCATGAAACATACGGATAGGGCAGTATGTTCCTAGGGTAATAAGCTGCATGTCAGAAAAATAGGACATGAACCGGATATATATGCATATCGGGGCTTGAATAATCATTCCATCCCTGAGCTGGCACTTTACCTTACATATTCTATACTAATACCCAATCTAAAGAAAGTAGACCATAGCCTACCTGGATTCTGGCTATATACTCAAGAAGCAGGTCATAAAAAAATGTCCAAAATTATGTATTACACAAGGCTAGTAAAAATGTAACTCATGTGTTAATACGAGTAAAATAAGACCCATATTGAAATATAAATTGTGGGGTCAAAATTCCAGCTAAAATTCGATTTGTAAACCCTAATAATTCAGAAAATAAAGTATTTGTACCAATGCGTAGAGCACCACTCATACATAATAGGTACATAATATAGCTAAATTTAACAGTAAAATCAAAAGATATAAGCCCAGAAAGTTTAAAAAATAAAGAAATAAGAGATTACCCGATAGAAATAATCGTAGAATCACCGTAACACGCTTTTACAAAGTAGAATTAGTGAAATCTCTTTAAAAATGCTTAATTTATGAAAGAAATCAAAGGAAAAGGGGATTTTTGATGAGAAATAAAGAAAAACTGGAAAAAAGAAATTTATACCAAAAAGCATCACTTTGACCGATAAATTGATTAAAATAGCCGATTTATTAGCACTTTCATCAATTTATCGGTCCAAAGGGATAATAAACTGGTCCCTGTGGGCCTAATCTAATAGATTTTTGACAAAATTTTTAAAACTCATATGAAATAAAAACAGAGTCCAATTATGGCACTCCATATATGAAATTTTTATGTTGATATCCTGAACTCAACATAATTGACGAGAAGGCGATTTGATATCATATGAATTGAGTAAGTCTCAAAGGTAATAACTGCAAAGGAATTATACCTCAACCACTATTAGGGATCCAATATAACGATCCTAGCAAGTTGTAAAAGGCTTGGGATAGTTAAAAGGACACTTTAAATGCAAGGAAGTCACAAAAAATATAAAATAATCTCGAGGGTTCTTACAAAAGAATTCTGTATTATATGACTCGATTACCATATTAATATAAATATTGGGATGTTCAGATTTTTAAACCAAAAACTGACATGCTTTACTATTTGTAGCATATTGATAAAAATATAATTCATAGTCTTTTTCCTAACTTCACCACGAGATGGTGTTGACTTAATGTCATACATATCTGCGTGAACTAAGCCTAAAGGATTTTAATTCTAGGGAAGCTTAGCAAACATAGATTCAACCTATACTTGACACCGTGATTTATTGCACTCAAAGTTAGGCAATTCTTCTAAATGTATCCGTTTTTGAAATATTTTATAATTAACATGTCCTAGAAGAACATGACATAAATCACTTGACTCATATGTATATTACATTCATTTTTCAAAGGCCCTCATTTAGGTAACATTTTCCTATATACACTTCATTCTAACTAATAACAACTTCATCAGAAATAAAGACACACTTGAAATGGTTCTTAGTTAGAAATGAAGTTGAGACCAAGTTCTTCTAAAATTATGGAACATGGAGGACACTATTTATAGTCACCACATAGTATCATCGGGTCCAGCGGGAGCATAGGATGTAAATATATTTTTGTTGGCACAAAAGTGACTGGTGGACCCATAATTTATCCATTAATCCCTTGGATTGTCAATAAAGTTGCATTCCAAAAGAATGACACATAAGTTTACAACTTCATTAGTTTCTTTCATGTTTGCTTGGTCATTCTCCTTTACCCTTCTTTATAACCCAACAATAGGAAGCCTTACTACCAACTTTGTCACATTTGTAGAAAATGCCTTTGTACTTCTTCTTGTTGGGACAGTTCTTATATCCAGAAGACTTATTCCTCTTGTTAGGATTAGTTGGAGGAGTCTCAACAACGTTTGTTCCCATAATGGTTAAGTTTCCTCTAGCCTTCTTTCCAAACATCTTCAACAAAGTTAATACCAGAAAACTTTTCTAGTTTGTCTATCAATTGCACATGTAACAATATATTCGCACATCTTGTTGAAACCATAATTGTTACTATGACACAAATACCATTTCCTATAGCAACATTAGGATGTACTATTTTATTTATAATATTTTCTGCAGAAAATGACATACCATATGATTAGTAAATTAGTGATATTTCTTTTTATATTTTTCAAATCGAATAGAATAATTATCCAGTGAAATATTTATATTCTTTGAACTGAATACACTAACTATTCAATGAAGGTTTTATATTCTTTCAACTTAATAGTTAACCTTATTCAATTAGTGAAGTTTTTACTCTTTTTAAACCAAAAGAATAAAAATAGTTCTTAAGTTAATGATGAGGTTTTTATATTATTTTAATCGCTATTGAATGAGCTTGAATAATCTGATGAAGTTCTTATATTCTTCAAAAAAAAAAAAAAGCTCAAACAAAGTAAAAAACTAAAAGACTTCAATCTCCAGAACCCAAAATGCAGATATAACAACTATATAATATCCTTAAGATTATTATTCAAGGGATAGTATTTTTATTAACAAACAATGACAACAATAAAACATCAAAATAAGTAAGAACAACAATCAAGTTCAAACTAAGTAAGAACTATAAATAAGTTCAAGCTAAGTAACAACAACAAGACAAGTTTAAACTTCAAGTATAAACTATTCCAAAAAATAGCAAAGAAGAAGAAGATCAAGTACTTTAAATTCACAGTGTTTCTTAAAAAAATTATTCCCTCAAGTACCCGAGGTTATGAAATATATCCTCCTAGGATAAAATAATCTACTTATTTAGAATAGCGGTATCTCAAATTCTGCATAACTTTGAACCACTGAATAGTGGTAAATCACACTAGATCTTTGAAGTAAGAATGGTAGAAGAAATGAGATATTAAATTCGTACTCCATATCATAGGAACAATCAAATATTTATAGAGTAAAGTTGTTGCTTCAAAAAATAAGCAATGATTCTGGAAAGTTTTAACATTTTCAGGTAAAAAGTTGCACTAGTTTCGACATGACTTGGTATATGTGACCCAAATATCAACCAAGTCCACAAACTAGTGAATTGAAAGAATATTCTATAAGTATATGCGGAGCATATACGACCCGAATATTGACATATGCAGACGCATGTGTCTCTATACATACCCAACCAGTGACCTGAAGAGTTATGACCCTTTCATTTTTGAAGCATATGCGGTCCGCCTATTCTTATATGTGGCTAAATATGAAGAAAAATTATTGTGTTGGATTTTCAAATTAAATAATTGTTAAATATTTTTCTTAAAAAATGATAATTTATTGATAGATCATGAGAGACAACAACGACAGCGCGAGGTACCACTTCTTGTTAGCTCACTATTAAGTAGAAAAAGTGAAACTTAATATAAACACAAGAATGTTTACTTTTCCCCAGCAATGTGGAGAAATGGATCTCACAAAAAGCAAGGGAACCATAAAATTTCATATTTAAATTTTTCCTTTACATTTTTCTTCCCTCTGTTTTTCATTCACTTTCCATTTTCACCTAGTTCACTTTCCATTTCTAGATAAAAAAAACCCACACCATCCAGGTCTTACAATAGATTAATGTATCATCAAAGAACACGAGGATAAAATGGTATCTTGAATATAGAATTCATTGTCACATGAAAGGTTGATGGAGATTTTGAGAGGCCAAACAACATGAAAAGAAACTCAAAGTAACCATCATCGTTATCTTTTCTTTCTTATCTTAATGGACATGGTTCTGATGGTAACTAACCAATAAGTCTAACTTATAAAAGCATATACACTTGGAGATTATAAAATAATTCATCAACCGTGGAAATATCTAAAATGATCCATAACAGTGATGGAGTTCAATGCCCTATAGTTGAAACAAAAGTTCCTGGTTTCAACTTTTGAATCACTAAAAGGATGGTTTAGGTATAAAGGCTAGAGTTATGTGAAAAAATAATAGGTCAAAGCATCTCATAGCCCATGCGTTAAAAAGTACTAGGTCAACACAAATCATGCATTCGATCTTAGTCTTTTAAAATTGTGGATACCTGTAGGGCCTCTCATTAACAGAGAAAAGTTGAAAAATAATGGAATGTGATGATCTTGTGGCCTTGATAGTGGCAGGAATTAGGGACAAAATATATTTTTTTAAAAGGATAATATGTTGAACCCTACTCTAGTGAAGTTGGAAGATTCCTAAACCAAGTAACAACATTTTACATTACTCTCAAACTCAAATAGGATTTGGTAGTAATCTGAAATAGTCCAATCAAGTGTTAAGAGCCACGTCATAACTAGTACCAAGTGGAACAATTAAAATCCAAAAAAAAAAATTCTATAAAAAAATTAATAGCCTTGAATAGTAATTAAAATATTATAAATCCCTCATAAACAAGAAAAATAACCACTTACCCATAAAAATAGATAAATTTAATAAAGGTTCTATAGAGAGTCGGAAAGCTTTAGAAACACAAGAGCATATAAATTATGGTGTTGCCCTTATCAAGTAGAATATGCATCATCAAGACCTTGATATGACCAAAATAAAATAAAATTAGGGTGAAAACGACAATTAAGGGATTGGGAACTAATGACAAGGAAAGATGGTTCCGTAATGCGGTGGTGAAATTGGAGTCCAGATGTAATACCCCAAACTTAGTCAAGTCTACAAAGTATGCTTTTGAACCAAATAAACATTGGAAACTATTCCTAGGGTACAAGAGTCAGGGTATGAATCATGTCATCCCTTTACGAGTCGTAGGATAAATCATCTGATGGAATTTTGCTAAGATCCAAAAGACTGAAGCTTTGATTCCCAAAACCACAGGTTGTTCCCACGACTCATACCTAGGACCACGACTCATAGGTCCATTCACCTCTACAATTCCAGGACTAGATCAAGAAATTCAATTTCAGTTTAGGTTTCCATGACTCCGAGTTATGAGTCGGGACTCCTATCTACGATATGTAGCTCTAGGCATGACTTCCAGTGATAAATATTTCATTTTATCAAGAGCAGTCCAGTAATTTATCTTCTATTTTTATCCTAATTCGATGTTGTGTTATCTTCTAAATGGAGTATTATAAATATCCAAAACCATAATTTATTCATTCTTTACATAATCTATCAAACTAAGGGTTTTATTCTCTCAAGTTCTCTCTAAGCAAGGGTTAGGGTTCCAATAAATAGGTTAGCTTGTAGAAACTTGTTCATCTAATTCTCTGTATCAATTTCTCCTAATCAAGTATGTGGGATAATGAACAAGGATTCCTTTCATCCTTGTTCCCAAAGCCTTTTATTAAAGGTTTGAGTTATAGAAGCATGTCTAGGGTTCTTAATTATATTTCATATATTGAGATTCCCTCATTGAAATATATCTTTATGATTTTGATTCGTAATTATAAAGTTTGCATGATACTTGATGAATTTCATAGTACTCTTGAGTGATAGATGTATGATTATGGAAGTTGTAGTAGAAGTTGAGAAAAGTCTTAAAGCACGAATTAAAGATTTCTTAAGAACTTGAATTGAGTATTGATGTGTCGTAAATTACATGACCTTTACATGGTTTTTGAACCTAATTATGAAGCATGTCTAAATTGGAGAAGTTTTGCTAATTTAGCCCAATTGAAAGTATTGATGATGATTTTAATTTAATTATAAGACGAGAGTAAAAATTGTATATGAAGTGTAAAATTAAAGTTTTATTTAAAAAGGTTACTGCTCATGGTTTTATATTGATGTTTTTGGCTAATTAGTTTCACTAAAGGATGCTATTAGTCTAGAGAGTTGAAGTTGTAGCTTGGCTAGTTGATTCCACCGAGGGGATTCTGCTAGTTATGGTAAAGTTGAATGTGAAGTTTTAGTATTTTCATAGGAGGAGTAGTAGCATGGGGAGGGTGGGAATGAGGCTCTTATATCCGAAACAAGCACAGCTAAATGTAAGGATTATAACTTGGTGGATGTGAGCCTTCTTGAGAGATTTAGTAGATCCATTAAGTGGAAGTAAAGTTCCATTCCCTGGAAAGGTATGGGTTTCCAGACGTATGGGGTAATATATGGACTTTGTCGCTAAGTCACTAGGTTTTTCGGTTATAAAAACTCCCAAGTGAAGAAAATTGACAGTTTTGAAGTAAAGAAAGTGAAAGAAGGCTTTTAACTAAAGTTTATCTTTTCTTCGTTAAAAACTATTGAGTTTATATGATTTTATTGAGTTTATATATACTCTTGAAAGTTGATCTTTTCAAGTATTGTTGTTTAAACTGCATAATATTTCTTAATCGAGCTAAGTCTTTTAATTTTGAACTGTCATATCTATTCATGCATCGCATAGCCATTTTTATAATAATGTGTAAATATTGTATTATTCCTCACTTATTTAGTATATTCTATATATACTGACCGCATACTTTGTGCTACATATTTCTCATCATGAAGATCTTGCTAGCTGCCCTGACATTTATGGTAGGTTAAATCAGCACTCTCAGGGATAGAAGATTTGGTGAGTCTTCATTGTACCAAGGGCTTAAGATGTTGGAGCTTATTTACTCAATTTATTTTGAATAGCAATGGTACTTTTGTTTTATTCTTATATCTCTTATTTGGAGACTAGCTATAAATCTTTTTCTAGCAATCCAATATTTGGCGAGTATAGGCTTTCAGACAGTGATGTGTTAGCTTTGACATTGAGTTTATCTTTTATTTATTTATTTATCTATTGAATGATATGAGACCCATTGCTTAGTTATGATTTTATTGGTATTGATTCTAATGAGGGTAAGTGATTAGAGTTATGCATAAGTCAAGGGTTCATCCGAGGCTACCTAGTAGGTAAGGATGTCTTAACACACCTAGGAGGTGACTTTGGGGCATCACAAACTTGGTATTAGAGTAATAGATTCAAGTGTTCTAGGATGTTTGAAATCTAGATTTAGGAAGATTGTTTTATTGGTATGAACTGCAACATACTTATAACTGAGAGGCTACTAAGTGTTAGAAAATTATCATTTTGTTCATGTTCTATTTAGTGCTTTGGAGTTTAACTCCGAGATTCTTTTCTTACTCTTGCTTTATGCATTTTAGATCATTCCTCTATCTAGACAACCAACACGATAGATAGAGTTCTGAATAAGCATAAGCAAGTTCCTCTGATCTTATAGCCTCAACAAACAAACAATGTCACTACTATAGAGATTTACAATGCTATTCGTATTCTATCTTAGCCAATGATTACACATGCTCAATATCATTTTCAACCTCTGGTGGTTTAGCCAACATCTCTTGATGCTAGGGTGCTAAGAGTGAGGAAGTTCCTAAGGATAGTTCCTCTGTATTTTTATAATTCAAGGGTTGGAGAGGATCCATAGATCTTCATTGAAAGGTTTGTTGGATTTGTGAGATAATGAGGGTGTTGGATATATATAGGGTTGAATTGTAAGCATATCAGATGAAATATGTTGCTAGGTATTAGTGTGACTTATGGAAGAAGAATAAAGGAGTAGGACAAGCCCTATATTTTTGGGGAAGAGTTGAGGAGGAATTCATGAGTAGATTCTTTCTTAATGAGAAGAGGCAGCAGAAAGTTTGTGAATTTATGGGCTTGGAGCACAGTTCCATGTCCGTGTATGAGTATAACATGAAGTTCACTAAGCTATCGATAGATGATCCAGAGATGGTTACAGATATGCACAACTTGATAGATATGCTTGCATCTAATATTTCCCAATTCAGGTTGGGAGGGAAGCCATACTGAGTAGTGATATAAACATCAATAGTTAATAGTTCATTTAGATAGATTAAAAAAGAAAAATCTAAGTGAAGATGGAGTTATTAGAGAAACAAGGCCAAGAATGACAAATCTAAGTTTATCTAGCCTAGGTTTGGTATTATGTTTAGACAACAACAACAACAAAGTTCTAAGGGACCATCCCCTTTATCTTTCAGTACTCCTTCGTAGAACTTCAATCCCTTGAGGAATCAATAGAATATGCCATCCTAGTTAGCTTCTCAAACTAGTTCTCCTTTTTGTGGGAGGTATGGTAAGTACCTTTCAGGTTAGTGTAAATACGGTCAAAATGGTATTTGGGGTATGGAGGTTGGTCACAGTCTTCTAGAGTATCCTTTGAGGGGTTGGTTTGGGTGTGGAAAGCCACTCCACAGATAGAGATATTTTTCTTGTGTAGGTATGGTGGTGGTCAGACTCAAACTATTCCTCCAATAGTAGCTACTATACTCTCCTTAGAAGGATAATGACAAAACTATTTGTATGCTTTGAGCTCTAGAAAGACCAGGAGCAACCAATGGATATTGTAACAAGTATGATGAGAATATTTAATGTTGGTATATATGAATTGTTATACCTTGAATATACCTTATCTTTTGTCTCCCTGTATATTGCTAGATAGTTAGGAGTGAGTCATAAAGGCTTATCTGAGTCCTTTTTTGTTTCCACACTTGTTGGTGATTCTATCGTAGTTGAGAGGGTCTATCGTAGTTTCCCTATTTCTATTTTGGGTAGCATGAATCCTACTTATCTTCATAAGTAGATATGATAGATTTTGATGTTATTCTTAGAATGAAATGTCTCCATTCATGTCATGTTGTTGTTGGCAATAGGACTAAAATTGTCCGTTTTGAGTTTCCTGATAAGTCTATTCTTGAGTAGGAGAGTAGTGCTATTTTCCTTAAGGGTAGGTTCATTTTTTATCTGAATGTTAGGAAAATGATCCCTAAGTGGTCTATCTACCACTTAGTGAATATTAAGGACTCTAAATCCGAGACTTTGATTATTTATTCAGTTTCTATTATCTGAGAGTTTATTGATGTGTTTAATGATGATCTACAAAGAGTCCCTTAAACTAAGGATATATACTTTGTCATAAACCTTATTTCGGGAACTCAACCCATTTTAATTTCTCTATATAGAATGGCACCAACTTTTCTTAGAGAGTTGAAGGGTTAGTCAGTAGATATCTTAGATTAAGGGTTTATCTATCTTGGCGTATCTCCCTGGGGTGCCCTTGTCTTATTTATATGAAATAAAGATGGACACTTCTGAGTATGTATAGATTATTGTTATCTAAACAAAGTCATAATCAATAATAAGTATCCTACGACTTGTTCGATCAGCTTCAAGGTGCTAGTCATTTTTTAAAAATTGATCTTCCTTCAAGTTATCATTAGTTTAAGGTCAAAGAGGTAGATATTCCAAAGATTGCTTTTAGAACCCATTAAGAACATTTTTAGTTTTTGTTCATTCCTTACAGTTTGACAAATTCTCCTATAGCTTTCATAAACATCATGAACAGGGTCTTCAAGCAATACTTGGACCTTTTTGTGTTTGTATTTATTGATGTCATTATTGTTTTTCTCCAACGGTGAGGAGGATCATAAAGAAAATCTTCAAGTTGTTCATCAAATTCTTAGAAAGTGCCAGCTTTATGATAAATCTCTAAGTGTGAGTTTTAGCTTCAGTCAGTTGCCTTCCTTGTTCATTTTCTAGGTCTAGCTAGGTCTTATTGTAGGCTAGTACAAAGCTTTTCCTACATATCCGCTCCTTTGATCTGTTTGACTCAGAAGAAAGTGAATTTTGGGTGATCTGATGTTATTTAGAAGAGTTTTTAGGAGTTGAAAACTAGGTTGACTATAACTTTGGTATTGACCTTTCCTGAGGTTTCTGAGGATTTTGTTGTATGTTATTATGCTTCCTGGGTTGGTTTGGGTTGTGTGTTGATGAGACATAGTAAGGTGGTGAATTTTTCTTCTATACAACTTAAGGTTTATGGGAATAATTATCCCACTCATGATATTGAGCTAGCAACTGTGGTGTTTTCTTTGAAGTTATGGAGGCACTACTTTTATGGGGTGTATGTAGATGTCTTCACTGATCATAAGAGTGGTCAGTATGTGTTTGAGAAGAAATATTTGAATATTCATCATATGAGGTGGTTAGAGTTGCTAAAATACTATGATATAAGTGTGATTTATCATCCCGGCAAGGCCATTATAGTGGACTATTCCCTTAGAAGGTTGTCCTTGGATAGTCTGTCGCAGGTTTATAAGATGTAAGAGAGAGTTTGCTAGGGAGGCACATAGGCTTGCACATATAGGAGTTAAATAGATTGGTGATGAGAATGGAGGTATACTAGTGCAAGAAGCTTCTGATTCATGTCTTGTTTTCTAGGTGAAAGAGAAGAAAAATAGTGATCTAGTTTTAGATCAACTAAAAAGTACAGTCCAGAAGTAGAAGTTCAGGTATTCTCCCAAGGGGGAGATGTTGTTCTCCACCATCAGATGCCTATGTGTTCCTAAAGTTGACGATTTACAAGATAAGACTTTGTTTAAGGCTTATAGTTCTAGGTATTCTATTCATCTTAGGGCTACAAAAATGTATAGAGATTTGAAAGGGGTGTACTAGTAGAATGGTATGAAGAAGGACATAGCTGAATTCGTAACTAAGTGTCCTAATTGTCAGCAAGTGAAGACAAAGTATTAGAGGCCAACTAGAGAGTTGCAGAGTTTTGGTTTTTTGACATGGAAGTAAGAAATGATAAATATGGACTTTGTCACTGATTTGCCTTTATCCAGAAGCCTGATTCTGTATGGATGATAGTACACAGTATGACTAAGTCAGCTTATATCTTACCTATTCACACAAGTTATTAAGCAAAGAAGTATGGTAGGATCTACTTGCAGAAGATTATCAGGATGACTTCAGTGCCTTTAACTATTGTTTCAGATCTAAGCACACAGTTCATATCATAGTTTTAGAGGTCATTCTAGAGGGGTCTTGGTATCTAAGTTCTTTTAGGTACAATTTTCGATTCGTAGACAGAATGCCAGGATGAAAAGACCATTCATACATTGGAGGATATGCTGAGGGCGTGTGTAATCAATTTCAAGGGAATAGGTTGGACACTTGTCCTTGATTGAGTTTGCATACAATAATAGTTATCTATCTAGTATTCCGTTGGCCCAATTTGAGGCATTATATGAGAGGAGATACAGGTCTCCAATTAGATGGTTTAAGGTTGGTGAGAATCTTGTCAGGCCTAGAGCTAACCCCCTGGGCGGGACCGACATCCTTAGCTACTAAGTCACCCTAGAAGCCTACGATGAACCACTTGGATCATACATAGCTCAAACTCACATCACTCCGTGGAAGCAATATCAATAATATCATAAGTGTAATGGGAACCTAACAATAATCAATAAATGGTCTCAATAAAAGAACATACATACTAAATTCTCAAAACTATA
>JBDJHY010374645.1:0-18413 GCA_039654485.1 Withania somnifera | reverse complement strand
GGTGTTTGAATTTTCTGATTTCTTATAAGAACTAGTTTCCTCTCTGAACATGAAAAAAATTACTTATAGCTTTATTATTATTATTCACGATTTATCCAACACAACCTAGTTTGCCTATAGTGCAATATTGGCTTATTCGTACCCCACTTATACAGGAATTGTCTAGGTGGGATCCAATGTTATTCATGACCAAAATGCTTCAATAAATGAAATAAATATATGGTTGAATTCTGATATGCTTAAGTACCCCAATTAAGTGAGACAATCCATTGTTTAAAGAAGCATCCATAATTAACAATGCCCAGTACAATATACAGCAATAAATTCAGTATATTCTTGCAAAGTGAAATCTAGAGAGGATAGAGTGTACACAATCCATACCACCGCCTCAGAGGTGAGGTAGAAAGGTTGTTTCCGATAGACCCCCACTCACGACAAAACCACAATCTAATAAAACAATAAGCAATATATATTAATCGAATGACAACACATAGCAAAACAATGGTACTGCAGAACAACAACAATCAATCCCAAACAACAAACATTAATACATTTCCTAAGAAAAGACACTACAAGAATCTTACTACACTACTACTACCATGAAAAACAAAACACCGCACACCTCTCTATGAGCAGGAACTCGCCTACTTACCTATCACCCTAATTCTTATCTTCCACAACTTCCTATCTAGGGCCATGTACTTGGTAAGCTGTAACTGTACATGTCGTGTCTAATCACCTCTTTTCAATATTTCTTTGGTCTACCTCTACCTCATTTGAAACCGCACAATACCAACCTCTCATACCTGCGCACTAGAGCATTCGAGCCCCTCCTTATCACATGTCTGAACCATCTCAATCTTGTTTCCATATCTTTTCTTTTATCAAACTCACCCCTACCTTGTCACGAATAACCTCATTCCTAATCCTATCACTCCTAGTGACTCCACACATCCATCACAACATCCTCAACTCTGCCATTTTCATCTTTTGGATGTGAGAGTTCTTCACAGGCCAACACTCTGTCCCGTACAACATAACAAGTCTAACTGTCATCCTATAGAACTTACCTTTAAGTTTAGGGGGCACTCTTTTATCATATAAGACACCCGAAATGAGCCTCCACTCCATTTGCCCGGTACTAATACAGTGAGTAATATCCTCATCAATATATCCATTTCTTTGGATCTTTTCCTCTGAACTACCTGACTATCATGCTTTACCACCACCGCCTCAGGCATCGCTTCACTAAACTTGCACTCCAAATACTTCGTCTTGGTCCTGCTCAACTGGAACCCTTTAGACTCTAGGATCTTTCTCCAAACCTCCAACTTAGCATTGACTCCTCTGCAAGTCTTGTCAATCAGAACAACATTAGCTGAAAATATCATACACTAAGGAACCTCCCCTGAATTACGGTGTCAAAATATCCATCACCAAGGTAAACAAAAAATGGGCTAAGAGTCGACCCCTAAGGCAACCCCATTAAAATAGAAAAGACCTCAATATCTCCTTCCACAGTTCTCACACGAACCTTGGCTTCTTCATACATATCATTTATTACTCTGCTGCATGAACTCCTCTAGCTTCCAAACACCTCCACATAACCTCCCTAGAAACTTTATCGTAAGTCTTTTCTAGATCAATGAATACCATATGTAAATCCTTTTTTCTCTCTCTATGTTGCTTTGCGAGTCTCCTAACAAGACCGATATAATATAAAAACACAAAATAAGGAGATTAATAAAGCATGAAACTATGAAAATATTTTTTTTGTCATTAACGTGCACCAAAATGCACATTCAGGTTGGCTCAATCATTAGCCCATTAAGGTAGTTGTCTAAGGTCCTATTTTATGGAAGCCCCATATTTTTATATATAATACATATGTGTATTTTCAGGAAAAACAATTACGAAGAATTTTTGTTAATATAAAAAAAGGCCCCATATCATAAAAAGTCATTTATAAGTATTATTTAGTTCTTGATATCATAAAAAAGGCGAAAGCCATTTTTTTATTTTCAATTAAAATCAATAAAAGGACCGTTTGTTGTTGGGGGTGGGGGAGGTAATGGAAAGATTCAGGTGAGAGAAAAGTGGGAAGTGCAATATCTTTTGAAGTAATGTACCAAATTATATATAAATACACGAAGAATTTAAATTAGGTTCCCCATTAAAATTTTGCCTTAAGCTCCCACTTTGGTTGAACCACCCTGCTAGTATTTACTATAAACCATGTTAGGAATACTATCGAAAATCAAAATATTTGCTTGTTGCCAACATTCCTAAGTAGTAAATACATCTGGAAGAAAAACTTCAATGTGCAAAAGTGGGCAGACCTGTGGCAAAAGAAAGTCTGTCAAATGAAAATTTGATAATTTTAGACGCACAGCTTTAAATACTGTAGCTTTTGAAAGATCCTTAAGTTCTCTTAGCATTTCTTAATGTTTATTAACCATAAGCCATGTCAAAAAGTTAGAAAGATTTCACTATCTTTGAATTAGAAAGACTAGCACTATAAAAAAAAAATTTAAAAGTAGAGCGCGTTTTGTATGAAGAAAAATATTAAAAAGAATTTATTTATTTATTTTTTATATTTAATATGTAACTAAAAAATATTAATATTTTAAAATTATTAATTTTATGTTGGTAAATGAGAAAAACACAATTAATCAAGGGAAAGAATACAGCTCCCTAAAATAACACGCCTCAAAATAAAGCCCAATAACAAGTGAGACAAACACGTAAAAATCAATTCCTTTATTTAAAAATTTTGAAAAAATGAAGGCAACTCCCTTTTTTTCTTCTAATATGAACCGTTGTGTTTCAAAAGAAGTACTACTTTATATGATATTGACACCTGTCGTTGTATGTACACCTTGTCACTACACTTTCTATCATTGGTTGGCCGTTTAACGTGACCCTCACTTTCTTCCACCTTCCATACAAGGTCTATTATTCTGGTATTTGGTAAGGTTTGAATATGTCATTAAACAGATTTATTCATAATTAACATTTTAGATTATATATGATCTTACTAGATATAGAGGCCGGTGTTAATATTTGGTAATTTTTTCTATCCCAATTTAGTTAAATTTTTATATAATTTTAAACTATTTTAAGAATTAATTATTATGATTTATAGCATTTTTTTGCATAATTTTTAAATAATATTCATTGCATTTATGTCTAATTTATGTGATACGAATAAATTTTAGAAATTCAATCAAATTTTATTACATAATTTTAAATATTTTAAGCTATCAATGGTTGTAATTCAAAGTACTTTGAACGTAATTTCAAATAATATATATTACTGCTCTGTCTCAGATTTTGTGGCATTGATGATATTTGGAAAGTAGCAAATAGTTTTGATTTAATTTATTAATTATTATAATATTATTTTTAAATAATATTTGTTACTTCTTCAACCCCAAATAATGTGGCATAGATAAATTTTAAAGAGCCACTGTAATGCTCTTTGAATCCATTTTTGTGGTTTTTGCAATTTCCTGCGTGTTTAGAGTATCTTGGTAACTTCCTTGGGCCATTTCTGACTTTCTACGATCGATAGTTTGGCTTCCTGACAGTTTTATAAATCAATTCTTGTATATTTATAGACTTTTCGGGCCTTACTCAGCTTATACGATCTCGTATCGCCGTTTTGTCAGTTTTGCTAAGTCCAAAATATCGGTTACATAAAGATTTCATATATAGATTATCAAAATCGGATTTCATTTCCATTCCGTACCTCTTTTAGAACTTTTGGGGGAATTTGTCTAAAACTTGCCGCAAGAACCGATAAATCGGCTCATTTGGCCAATAAGTCGGCAATCGGTGCCTCTTTAAGTACCTTCATCCTCACAAAATTTCTCATAATTTCCTCAACTTTACAACCTTTCCCTTGATTTTCGAAGCTGGTTAAAAGAAATTAAAGGTAAATATTTCAAGTTTTAATCTGTAGAAATTCGTTGTGGTGGTTCCACGATCAGTTCTACCAGGTAATCTCTTGATTTTCCTTTAATTATAAGATTTCTATTGTACATCAATTTTCCAGGACTTAGTTTCTCCATTTTAATCCATTGTATTGAGCCTTATTTTGTACAATATATTGTATGAGTTGTGCTCTACATGTTGGTATAAATATTTTATTTTTCCGAGCTGCGAGGGTTTATGGACCCTTTTCAGTTTTGATTTTGAACCTGCTATTTATATAGAAATATAAGTCTTATTTTACTCGTCTTGACACGTATGTTATGTTTTTGCTAGCTTTATGCGATTCTGATCCTTATTCGTGCTTTTTTGGTATATCAACGCGCTTTTTGAGGTTATCATCGGAATTCTGGTTGGCTACGGATTAATTTTTTCAAATTGGGTATTTAGTATTGTATTTTCTTGGTAAATGACCAGCTTAGGAATGGATTACTAGTTCGAAGCCACGTTGTGGTGATTATTTTGGTCTATGACCTATTTAGTTGGCTTTATCATTTGTTATAATTTTCTAGGGCTACAATGCCCTCCTGCGTGTTTCACGCCGACTCTACAACATAGTGAGGTTGGGAAGGGGATTTAACTAGTGGTTAGAGCTGAGTAGCTATTCCCTAGTTTATGTTGGTGGCTTTATATCCAATCTAGGAAGGTTGATTGTTTTGTGTTCTACATGAGGTGCTGCGTGTGATTGGTATGTGTATGGTTCTTGACTGTAAATAGACGGATATGGTTTTTCTGGATAGTTAGTAGTCCTATGTGATGATATTGTGTGAGTCTGGGAGTGAGTTGTAGTAGCTTGAGCTCTGATAGCTTCATGTTTCCCCTAAATGGTACTTAGCCCTTAACGGACATCCAATGGGTCGTTGTGGCATCCTTGGTGCGATTACTTGTGGCTCGGTACCATAGTTGGGTTAGGAGAGGGTGTACCTTATGACTAGGGCATGGTAACCATTCTATGAATTCTAATTAGGAGTCATAGACCAGTTTAGTCTATTAATTGGTTTGCGTGGAGATCATGCACTAAAATATTTTAAAAGGTAACTTGATTTTGATAGAGCAGTAACCGATAACTAATTCTTATACATTATATATATTCACGACTGTGGTAGCAGTATGGAGCTATTTTCTCACACTATGGAATCCTATTTTCTCACAGTCACTGTGGTTCTTGGATATTGTCTATGAGGTGACAATTGGATTATACTGATACTTGATTTACCTTCATGGCCAGACTTGAGGTTTTCCACTAAGATATGATATACGGGTTGAACCCAAGTTTTTGTATTTCTGCATTGATAAATATGCCACTAGTTGGCCTTTTTATAGGATTTTATATGTGGGACTAGATCACTCCGCAGACCCTCTGACACTGGGTGGTATGCCTGAGATACTACTACTAGGTATGATCTAAAGCCTAGGGAAGGGGTATACTTGATGCGGATCGATATACGAGGTGCATAAAACACGAGAAAAAAAGAAACAAAGAGAAAAGATATGTGGCAACTTACAAGAAACTCACCGGTTTATGAACAACAAGGGCTGGTTGCCCTCACCTTTCAATTGAATCTGTGAATTTAATATAAATCCCAACACGCAATCAGGAATCCGATATTAAATCCACAAAATGAAAATCCTTTGATTGAATGTTCAAAGAAGATATGGGCGCAACTAAGGGAATGTACCCTCGGTCACTCACTAGGATTACACTAAGCTACGCTAGGCTATGAACTACGCTCTCAAAAGAGTTTCAATTTTTAATCAGCAAAGTCTAAATGAAAAATACTGCAAACTCTAATATTTATAGATATTACAAGTTTGCAATAATGGCACTTTGGCGCATAAGTTCTGTCCTCTTCACAATATCCCCCAAAGTTTTGAAATCTTTAATTAGGCCCCTCAAATTTTGAAATCTTCATATCTTGAAACTCACAAGCTTCCCGTAGATTGAATACCCATTGACATGGTTTGAAAAGGGCTTTTCGAGCGTCACTCTTCCACATGGTCTCTTGTAATGCCTGCAACTCCTTCGCCTGACTACATTTGAAAAGGTGGGATATGTAGGTGTTATCTGTGCTCATAGCATCCCCCCCTTTATTGTAGATGATTCATCCTTGAATCCATGCATTCACCTACACCACAAGGAGACAAGTCAGTAATATATCATGTCCATCATACTCACCTTACAGATCAAGTTTGTAGGCATTATCATTGATGCGTAGGAGTACTTGAAATGGACCATCCTCCCTGGGGCTTAGCTTCCCCATGCGTTCGTGTAGGAATATCTCCTTTTGGAAGTATACCTACACCCAATCGCCTGGCTAAAAAATCACCTTCCACCTGCCCTAGTTTTTTTCAGGCTATTTTTGTGTTGGTTTGATCAAGAGCCTCTTTCACCTGAGCGTGGATATTTAACATCTCTATTGCTCGATTCTCTACATCTAATCTTATCACAGAATCACTAGACAAAGGGTTCAGCATAAAAGGCTATAAAGGGTTATAACCAAAGCAAGCTTCAAACGAAGGCATATTAATAGAGGAATGAAACGACCAATTGTATGGAAATTCAACTAAGGGCAGTCTCTCTTCCCAAGAAGTTGGTTTACCTTTAATAACACGATGCAACATATTACCAGTTGTTCTATTTACTACTTCTGTTTGATCATCAGTTTGAGGGTGGCAAGAAGTAGAAAATAAAAGCTTGGTGTCAAGTGTACCCCATAAACTTTTCTATAAATAGCTAAGGAATTTAGAATCCCTATCACTAACAATAGTCTTGGGTGTATCCAATGAAGCCTAACAATATTAGTAACAAACAAAGATGCCACATAAGGAGCATCATCAGTTTTATGACAAGGAATGAAATGCAACATATTTGAAAACCTATCCACAACTATAAAAATGTTTTCATGACCCCCTTGGGTCCTAGGAAGTCCCAACACAAAATCCATAGAAATATTAAACCAAGGCCCAATAGGAGTAGGAAGGGAAGTATACATACCTAAAGCATGGTTTATTGAATTATCCTGTTTGCAGTGTAGATACTGTCCACATAAGTGCTCCATATCTCTCCTCATCTTAGGCTAATAGAATTGTTCGACCAACGTATCAAGAGACTTAGCGATTCTGAAATAACGCATCAGACCTTCACTACGGGATTCTTTCACGAATAACTCCCTCCACGAGCTCTTAGGCACATAAATTCGTCCATCCTTGAATAAGAACCTATCAAGCAGCTAAAACCTATTAACCTGACTTCCCTGACAGTTCCTGATAAGTGTCACCAAAGTCAAAGTTCGTGGATAGAAATCCTTCATACTTTCAAAACCCATTAGTTTGGACACAAGAGTGTTAACCAACTTGAACCACCGTGACAGAGCATCTGCCACTACATTGTCCTTACTATGCTTATATTGGATCATGTAAGGAAATATCTCAATAAACTCCACCCACTTTGCATGTCTCTTATTTAGCTTTGACTGACTCTTGAGGTGTTTTAACAACTCATGGTCAGTCCTTATCACAAACTCCTTATGCCATAAATAGTATTGCTAGTTAGCCAATACCCTTACAAGCGCATAGAGTTCTTTGTCATAAGTAGATAGTTCAAGACATCCCCCTTCAGTTTCTCACTAAAATAAGCCAAGGGCTTGCCTTCTTGCATCATGACACAAACAATACCAACCCTCGAGGTATCACATTTGATTTCAAACATCTTCTCAAAGTTGGAAATTTAAAGAAATGGTGTTGAACATAAGATACACTTTAAGGCCTGAAAAGCCTTGTCTTGATCTTCTCCCCAAATAACGGGGACATCCTTTTTTATTAACATAGTTAATTGATCTACTAAAGTACTAAAGTTATTAACAAACTGCCTATAAAAACTAGCCAACCCATGAAAACTATGGACTTCGATAGCATTGGAAGAGGTTGACCAAGATTTAATAGCAACAATCTTTTCTTCATCAACTTCCATTCTAGCAGTACTCACAACAAATTCGAGAACACAACCTTGTTCACACCAAAAGAACATTTCTTGAGATTCGTAAAATGTTTCTTTCTCAATGATATTTCAAATACCTTTCTCAGATATTGCACATGTTCCTCCAGCGATCTGGTATAGACAAGTATTCCATCAAAATAAACAATGACACACTCATTTATCAGTGGCTTCAAAATGTGGTTCATGAGTCTCATAAAGGTATACAGACAAAACTAGTTAACATGATATAAACATGTAGATATCCTTAGAAACTAGCTATCAATAAGGACGATTCAGGTTGACAAAAGAGAGAACATACCTGAATCCATACTCAACTAATAAAAAATATAAATGAACTAACCGAAATGGTGGTATACCGGTAAACTCAATAATGGATTTGAGAAGAAAGACTAACTATATCAAGTATTAAGGGAAGTATTCTAAGGGACCCAACAGATATATCCAACCAACAATAGTAAATTGGTACAATAATAAGTAAAGTAAAATCCATAAGGCCTCCCAAATGACCGAGGGTTATAAACTAGTGAATGCAAACCCTCTGACCTCCCATACGGCTGGACAATACAGCCAACAAAAAACACTCAAGAGTAAAAGATGCAAATGATATGATATGATGACAATAAAATAAATCTGTATTCTCCGCCTCCGAACCCGTAAGCCTAGCAGGTAGGACACAAGTTATACCCCTCTTTTGTTTCCCGTAAACCTAGATTGTTAAGGACCATGAAGGCTGCACCCACGTATAAATCATAAAACTAAATTTTATGCTGACCTCTAACGGGTCTATATTAGAATCAAGTATCAATGATCTTGCCCAGACGAAACCTTATTTAAAGTACAAATAATTATCAATGATAGCTCTTGGTCGCAACCAAGTTAGTAGTATGTCAAATCAGTGATTACATCTTTATTATTCCTTTTTATCATCAAACGTTGGTAAAAATCATCGTTCAATACCTATTTTAATCTCATACTACTTAAAATGGACCCACTAGGCCATGCAAGGTTTCAAAATCAAACACATTTCCAATAATCTCATCATCTATGTTCCAGAGTCAATGAAGACCACATAGGGTCACAGTGTAAACTATAATAGCAAATGTAACAAAAATGCATAACCAAGAAGAGGACTAATGAAGCGGACAAGATTAAGGTTACCAAACGTAAAATCCTAACCCAAGGATGGCTAATTCCTAAAATTATTTCCCATATGACCCAATTCTAAAATTGATAATCATAGCTTACCTGATGCCCGAAGATAATCTCGCAAATACATATAGAAAGTAGCTGAACAACTCAAAAAATGCACCAACAAACCCGAACGATCATGAAACTAAAATAATATTAGTCTATATGTAATACGAGTCAAAGATACCCATAAATCTATAATTATAGTCGGCGTTAGAATCCGAATCAAAATGGGATTATGGGTATGTGAACCTAAAAAGTCCAAACAAAAGGTGTAAAAGTATTCCCCACATCATAGGGAACTCATACCTTAAATTTAGAGCTAAGACAAGAAAAAAAATGAGCTAAAGTCAATGAAATAAAGTTAAGAACCAAATTAAAAAATTTGAAAAATTTTGGATGAAATTCGGTGAAATATGAGCAAAAACGTACCAATAAATAAAGAATAATCAAATAAATATTGATTCCAACATTAGCCACTATCCATGAAAAACCCCAACTACTGAAAATGGTGGTTTTAGAGCCTTGAAATTGAAAAGATTATGAAGAATGAATGAAATTCACATTTTGGGGTTTCGATACTACTAGGTGACTGGCCTGTGCAAGCGCCGTTAGGCACAATGCTGAGCCACTATGATGCAGATTGATATATGAAGCGCACGAAAATAAGGGAGAAAGAAATCAAAAAAAGATATACGGAAACTTACAATTAACCTACCGGTTTATGAACAATAAGGGACTGGTTACCCTCACCTTTCAATCTAACCTGTAAATTGATGACAAGTTCCAACACACAATCTAAGAAAACCAAATTTGAAATCCACAAACGGAAACCTTCGATTAAGTGTACAAAGAAGTTACGGTTGTAACTAAGGGAATCCACCATCAATTACGCACTACAATTATGCTAGATTATGTCTAGAAGCTATTCTACGCTAGAACTAATCTCTCAAAGGAGTTCAAAATATTTCATCAAAGTCTATATTATATTAAATCATACCAAGCCTAAAAATCCCCAATAATCACAGGACAGTTTCTCAACGTACTAACTACTACTAAAGAGTCACCTACTGGAGTGGACACACCTAACGACATAGGCAATATCTAACTTGCCAAACTCAACACACAGAGCATAATATGAGGACACATAGGGGCAAGAAGATCTTAGATCAAACAAAAATGATGCGGGATGATAACATACAAAAATGGTACCTATAATAATAGCATTGTAGGACTCTGCCTCGGGTCTACCTGGGACCGCATAAAAATGTCAGTGACCACCACCATGGCCCAATTACGACCTTCGCCCCTACCATGCTGAAGAGAACCTCTGGCTGGAGCACCACTAACACTACCTTAAGGTGGCACTGCCTTAACTGACTACGCTAGAATAGGAACCGGAGCAACATGAGGCTGAACCATAGTCTTGGATAGTACCTCATTTAGTATAATCCTTAGCTATATGGACCATGGAACGATACTCATAGCAAGGCCCATATGGGAAACACAAGACCAGAAGAACTGGCCAACAACGAATGACCACCACGTCCTATAGAACTCGAAGTCACACCCGCCTAAAACTGACCCTCAGAAGGAAAACTCTGTGTATCACTGCTAGAAGTCTGTAACAAAGCTTGTACGGGACAGCTAGACTATCCCTAGTGCTGATGCTGAGATGAGGTCCTACATTAAGATACAAAACATCTACCACCTAATCTCGAACCTAGCCTTTTATCCTCCCTACCTTTCTCACCATGACCAATGTCCTTAACTGTACGAGAATGATCAAGAATAGCCTGGAAGGATTACTGACAGTAGCAACCAATACCTCAGCGATCTTAGGAATATCTGAGTATCAGACCTAAACACAAAGATGTAGATCCTCTCCGTTTTAGTAGATATATATAGCTTGCCCCATATGCTGACAATCTATGAAACTCGGCCTTATACTCAGTAATAGACAAGGAGACCCTGCTGGAGCCTAAGAAACTCTCTTTCTTACAATCCTGCTCAGTACGTAAGATATACCTCTCCAAGAAAGCATCACGAAAAGAACTCCAAGAGATAAGAGTAAGATATATTGACATGGTCGAAAATAAGACCTCCACCACTGCTTGGCGAGGGAACCCAACTAATATATAGTAAAGTTTATACCATGAGTCTCCAATAGGATGGGATTATGCATCCCCTCTTGACACCTAAAAATAAGATCTCTCGGATCCTCGCTCGGAGTACCAGTGAATCTCGGAGGAAAAACCTCAGAAATCTACCTAATGCCTTTTGATTGGAGTCAAACATAGGAGGATTTGAAGGCATGAAAAGAGTAATAGGAGTAGGCACTAAAGGTGCTGATGGGGTGTAAACCAATGCTGGAGGCATCTGAATTGGGAAGGCTGAAATAGACAGAGGAACACCCAAGAAAAAAGAAATCAATGCAAGTGGCATTTCCAAACCATATAAATCCAGTGCTGAAGTTTGAACCCCACGTATCAGCTATCCTGAAATACCCAATAACTAAAGTAGAAAACCTCCCATATCTGGAGTTAAATCTGGAACTAAAGGTGGAATTGGAAAAAAAGAGTTGGTCTATGCACCACTGGCGGTTACTGAACCGTTACAGGCTCAGGCTCAGGCTCAACCTCGAAGCTTTAATGGGTGCTAAAATATGGGCATACTTTCGGCCTTGGCCTCGTCCACGAGCTCAACCCCTACCTCGACCTCTGGTTGGAGCCCTGACTGGTGATGCTATAGGCTCTCAATCTCCTATTGCATTTTATAATCTTGTATGTTCCATCTTTGGAAGAGTGAACAAGAATAAACGAGATTTCAAGAGACCAACTACGACATATGTTTCACGTAGAAATAAAAAGAGAATAAATTCCTAAAACTGTAGCCTTCCGAAGATAAGATATGAGCATCATTGTGCCCGATCCGCATGACTATACTAGAAATTGACTCATGTACCGAGGACACCAAAAAACCTAGCGCTCTTATACCAATTTGTTACAACCCGATTTCTCAAGTTATGAGGGCACCTACAATCCACTGTAAGCAAACCACCCAACAAGTATGTAATGATAGAATATAATTAAAATAGAAGATAAAAATATCAATAAATAGGGGCAGGGGTAAGAGGAAGTCTAATATAATGAAAACATAATCCAAAACCTGGTAGCAAGTACATGAGCCTTTAAGTACAAGTACAACTCCAAATAAAGTGCAAAATCTATCTCAAAAATTATGAAATAATAGAGTATATGTATATCGGATAAAGAAAGGTAAATTTAAGCTTTGAATAGCAGGGATCCATCGTCAACCTCAGCAACAGATATTATCATGAATCCAAGAAATCAACGGTGACAACTCGTACTTGGATCTGCACCAAAAAGACGTAGAGTATAGTATGAGTACTAAATAGTTGAAGTAACATGGTACCGGTAGGCATCATCTGTCGACGGAGGCCATATAAGATTTAAAGAAGCAAATAGACAGATAAGGAAAATAGGTCATGTAAGTCAATAAATAGAGCATAAACAGAGAAAACTAGTTAACATGATATAAACATGTAGATATCCTTAGAAACTAGCTATCAATAAGGAAGATTCAGGTAGACAAAAGAGAGAACATACTTGAATCCATGCTCAATTAATAAATATATAAATGAACTACAGAAATGGTGGTATAGCGGTAACCTCAATAATGAGAATAAGAAGAAAAATTAACTACAACATATAGAAATAAGGAAAGCATCATCAGGGACCCAACAAATATCCAACTAATAATAATAAATCAGTACAATAATAAGTAAGTAAAATCTCAGCTGCCTCTCATACGACTAGGGGATACAAATAAGTAAATGCAAAGCCTCCGAACTCCTATAGGACTGGAGAGTACAACCAGAAAACATCATGCAAGATTAAAATATAAAGATGATATGATGTGATGACAGTAAAGTAAACCCGTATGCTCCCCTTCGAACTTGCAAGCTCGGCAGGACGGACCCATAGAAAGCCGCAACCCGTATATCTCTACTCCCTTGTATACCCCTCCTTCGGTTGCCCGTAAGCCTAAATCGTAAAGATCCATGGAGGCCTCAACTGCATACAACTCATAAAAATAAATTGTACTCTAACAAGTCTATATCAAAATCAAGTATCAATGACAGTGCCCAGCTACAATCGGGTCTGTAATGTGAATAAATATCATTGCCTAGCTCTTGGCTACAATCAAGTCTTGTAATGCCTCAAGATAATGATTACATCTTCGTTATTCCTTTTTATAATCGAAAGCTGGTAAAAACCATAGTTCAATACCTATTTCAATCTCATAATACTAGAAACGGGCCCATAAGACCATGCAAGTTTTCAAAATCAGAGACGTTGGGCGCTTGACCATAAAACAGTAGAAACCAATGTGTAAAATCAGTTTCACGGTGATGATATGGTCAACCACAACAATATCTCAAACTAGTATTGCCGACCCAACACAGGAGAGAGTACTACAAAAATCTAGAACCAGCTAGTCGATGTTCGGGACTCATAAACATTTTCAATAATTCCACCATCTATGTTCCAGAGTCAATGAAGACCAAGTAAGGTCACAAGGTAAACTATAATTGTAAATGCAACACCAATGCATAACCAAGAAGAAGACTAAAGAAACAAATAGTGTTAAGGGTACCAAACCTAAAAGCGTAATCCAAGGATGGCTAATAACTACAATTATTTTTCATATAAGCCAAGTCTAATATTAGCAAGCCATAGCCTACCTGACTTCTGAAGATAAGTTCGTAAACACTGGTAGAAAGTAGTCCGGACAGCTCCAATTGCTCCAAAAATTCACCAATGAACCCAAATGATCACGAAACTAGAAAAATAATAATCTACACATTAATACGAGTTAAATGATACCCATAAAGCTATAATTATAACTGGAATCAGAATCAAGTCAAATCGGGCCTACGGGCATGCAAACCCAAAACTCAAAACAAAAAGTATAAAAATATTCCCCATATTATAGAAAACTCATACCCAAAATTTGGAGTTAAGACGAGCAAGAAACAAACTGAAATCAATGAATTAAAGTGAAGAACCAACTTTGAGAATTTGGATTTTTTAATGAAATTGAGCGAAAGCTTAACCATAACTGAAGAATAATCTAAGAAATATTGATTCCAACGTCACCCATTATTATATACAAAACCCCAAGGATTGAAAATGGTGGTTTTAGAGCTTTGGAAGTGATGAAGCATGAATGAAATTCAGGTTTTTGGGTCTAAATACTACCAAGTGACTGGCTTGTGCGAATACGATCAACTGACCACGAACGCGAATAGGCACGATGCTGACCCTCCACGAATGCGATGACAAGGAGAGAACGCGAAGAGGAAAAGGTGTGGCCGGTCCAAAACACTACTTTGTGAACTTGGTGGGCTGGTCGCGAATCTAACCTTGAAAATAGGCTCGATAGAGGGCTCGAAATGCATTTAGAATATGATGAACACAAACCAATATGCTACCTGTATGAGAATGACATTTTAGACTCAATGATACAGATGAAATTTTAAAATCTTGACTAAAGTCAACTCTAGGCCAAAATTACCAACTTTTAGCTGAGTATTCGAAATGAGCCTGGTTGGTCCGAAGCCCGAACGAACAACTCGGCTAACCCAAACTCGACATTGCGGAGCTAATGGAGAAATCAGATTTTCAATCCGAGGCTCCTATCATGAAAAGTCAACTCAAGTTAAACTTAAGAACTTCAAAATACACAAGATAGACAAAGCTAGATAAAACCAAAACCAAGGCCTCCAGACCCGACCAAGAGTCCATCTAGACCGAAATCCAAGTTTTGGGGCTAATGGAACTGTCGGAATTCTATTCTGAGTTTTTTTTCCACATAATTTTAACTAAAGTAAAGGATGTAGACAGTTAAGGCTTTGAAATAGGGAAACAGACGTAACAATCAAACGAACGACCGAGGAACCGAACCATTGGTTCCGATAAGCCATAAATGACTCAAAATCGCTACAGAAAAACTCTAAGATGCAAAAAAATGCAAAAAGACTAAAATGACAGTAAGGTCATTACACTTAAATAACAACATCTTTTCTCTTAATCATGATTAGCTAGTACATTTCTTCGGTGAAGAAAACTAATTAATCTAGAAGTTTGATATCTAAATAACGCATAAAACATAAACATATTATTTCATGATAGACGATTCAAGATTTCAAGTACTAACGTCTAGATTAATCTGCTATAGTAAATCGTCTAACGTGGGGACCATCCTTCTCTTTTAACCTGTTAGAGCAAGCTGCCTATAAAATACGGTAAACTTAATTTGTCATCTCATAAAAAAAGGAGTATTTTCCCTGAATTATTACTCATTTTTTAATAATTTCCTTTAAATATTGTTTTTATTTCATTTAAAATAAGAATGTTGTTTAATTATTTTTACTTTTCTCAAAACTTAATACCTGAAAGACTTTTGTTTTAATTGGCATCTCATATCATTAAAATCGCATATTTTAAAATAATGGACCTATTTATAGTATATAGAGCAGCCTTTAATTTTGCTTTCTCCCTTGTCCCTTTTGTTCTTAATTAATTAAGCCTGTGTGTTCAGAAAGAATCCAAGGGAAGTTTCCTTACAAACTCCCACATTTCAACAATTTCTATTATATATTAACTCATAATTACACCACTTTCTTAATTTCCCCATCACACAAAACCTTCTCTTTGGGGTTTCAGAAAAAAGGTTCAAAGTTAATTAGTTCTCGTTTTGATCACTTTCTTTCTCTAAATTAAAAGTTGTAGTGTAAACAGGAAAAAAAGAATGGGTCTTGGAGGAACATTGGAGTACATATCAGATATAATGAGCAGTGATAAGCCAAGGAAGAAGAAGAAGCAGTTTAACACAGTGGAGCTCAAAGTTAGAATGGATTGTGAGGGCTGTGAACTTAAAGTCAAGAATGCTCTCTCTTCCATGAGTGGTATGTATCTTAATTTCATTCAAATTCTCCTCCTCCTTTTTAATCTTTGGCATTTTGAAACTGTATACAGTTGTGTTAAGCTTGTCTAAAGATATTCTTAACACAAATAATATTGTGCTCTCGTTAAGTTCTCACTTTCAAAAATGTCACATCATTATAATTTATAGGTGATTTTTTGTATCAGACTATCAGTATGAGAATCCGGACTTGTCGGACCATTCATTTTATATTGGTTATTGTCCTCGAGACATATGGCAACTTTGTTTGTCTCAATATATGACACTACTTCCTGCTTTTGAGATTCAAATTACGTGAAATTTAACCCATATTTTAATTTTTTTTTTATGATATTGTCATAATCAGAATTGCAATTCATTATATTTTTAACGTAGTTGTTGAATATTTAAATTCAATTTTAAAATATTACCTTGATATAATTTAATTTAATTTTAAAAATTAGTTAAATTAAATCTAGTGAAACACAACGCTCTAGGTAAATTAGGATAGAGGAATCTTATGTGCATTGTTAAATGTCCAATTTAAACCTGATAAATGAGGATAGTGGCGATAATTTCTTTGATCAAAGCCGATAATCTTTTCCTTTTGATTTGTTAATATGCAGGAGTCAAGTCAGTGGAGATAAACAGGAAACAGCAGAAGGTGGCAGTAACAGGATATGTGGAACCAAACAAGGTGTTAAAAAAGGCAAAGTCAACAGGGAAGAAAGCAGAGATATGGCCTTATGTCCCCTACAATTTGGTAGCTCAACCCTATGCAGCCCAAGCTTATGACAAGAAGGCACCTCCTGGCTATGTCAGGAGGGTTGATCAGCATCCAAACACTGGAACAGTCGCAAGATTTGAGGACCCTGACTATGTCACCATGTTTAGTGATGACAACCCTAATGCTTGCTCCATCATGTAATGTTAATTACTAGTAATGTTCTGGCGAGAAAGCTAATGAAAGTTGGCATGAGAAAAAACGAAGTTTAGAAAAAATTGAAATTTTCTTATACTTTCGGGTGGTTCTTGAGCTGAGCGTCTAGCGAAAACAACATATCTATTCGCAGAAGATGGAAGGCAGATCTATATGCACTCTATGCTTTCTAAATTTCATTTATAAAACCACACCGAGTGTGTTATTGTTGTTGTTTGGAGTATGGGATGGGGTTGAAAGGTTAATTGCTATATTGTAAGTTAATTTGCAGGTTTTTTTTGGAATTATTGGCAGTCAAAGAAAATTAGATAAGGGTGGTGGTAGTAAACCTACTATATATTTGTAGTAATTGAATATTTCGAGTGCTAATTCTCTCATATTTTTTTTTAAATTTCTTATTTATAGATGAATATTTATATACAAATTTTCCTCGATCAATCAGATCATCAGAAAGAATATTTAATGTAATTGTGCGTAAAATGTGAAATTCATAACTTGAATAAAAAGACAAGCTACTACCAACAACAAATTAAAATGCATCAATGATGTAATTATTTTTCTCAGAGTAGATTTTTAGGGTCGTACATGATGTTACTTCTTTTACTATGCATAGTATGGTTTATGGTTTCCCTCTTCTTAATAAATTAATGTAGACCAGCTAGGTTGGATGATGAATATTTTCCTCTGGTGGTTGTCCACAGCTGTAACATCGATATCACAGCGAATTCGGTTGTTAACGTTCACCATCTCCTATTTGTTACAAATATAATGGGGGCCAGCGTACCTATGATAATAACTAGAAAGAATATTAGAAAGTAACAGAAACACTAAATAAGTTTCAAATTTAGGAAAACTTTAAGGATGGTATTGTGTTTGATATCCTAATTTCTTTCGAAGCTAGGTACAGGAAGGTATCATATGTAGGATAAATGATGTTTCTAAAATCACGCCTTTAACTTCTCTTATTATATGTCCCAAAACATGGATTATTGTCTTCCATTTGTATTTACTTGTTTTAAGAAAAAGTAGGTATGCGATCAATTGGCAAAGGCTTTAAAAATTGATTGTTCGCAAGATGAGTCATGGTTTCTCGTTTTATATTATCAAACTACCCTTTTTATAAATTGCTTTGAAGAAGCAATTTTTTAATATAGCATAATGTAACGAACTCGAATTTTCAATACAATACTCAATATACTATAGCCATTAATAACTGATAAATTCCACAAAGCCTTGATAAGTCCCAACGTGTGATGCACCGTCTAATGTATGTAGATCACGATTGTTACCTGCAAAACAGAGCCC
>JBDJHY010374112.1:0-18419 GCA_039654485.1 Withania somnifera | reverse complement strand
ACATCATCCTTAGTTGATCATGGATAGACTTTCTCTTATGTGTCGTCCTATTTTTCACTCAGTTTGGGGTTTCCCAATGATCTATTATCTATATCCACACATGGTTCTACCCTTGTAGGGGATTCTTTAGTAGTAGATCGGTTGATCCGGTCATACATGATCTCTGTTAGTGGACTAGACACTTGGGCTAACATGATGCTTTTATACATAGTTGATTTTGATATCATTTTAGGCATGGATTGGTTGTCCCATCATTGTGTGGTTTTCAATTGTTATGCCAAGACCATTAACTTAGTCGTTTCTGGTTCATCTCTGATTATGTGGCAGGGAACTAGTAGCCATCACCAACAGGGTTTATTTCTAGCCTTTAGGCTAGGTGGTTAGTAGGGAGAGGGTGTTTGGCATATATAGCATATTTCTGTGATATTCAGGCCAACATTCCTACTCCTGAGTTTGTCTCTATTATTGCTGATTTTCTTAATGCATTTTTGACTGGCCTACCAGGCTACCACTGAAGTAAGATATTGACTTTTCCATTAATTTTGAGCCGAGCACTAAGCCCATTTCTAGTTCTCCTTAGCATATGGCTCTTACAAAGTTGAGAGAACTGAATGTTTAATTTAAATATTTATTAGATAAGGGTTTTGTTCATTCCAGTGTGTCACCTAGGGGTGCATCAGTTCTATTTTTCAAAAAGAAAGATGGTACTATGAGAATGTGAATTGATTATCGGCAATTGAACAAAGTCACAGTGAAGAAAGATATCCTATACCAAGGATTGATGATTTATTTGACTAGCTTCAGGGAGCCTCAGTGTTCTCTAAGATTGACTTGAGATTTGACTACAATCAGTTGAAGATTCAGGTAGAGGATATTCCTAAGACAACATTCAGGACTCAATATGGCCACTATGAATTTCTGTTTACATCTTTTGGTCTGACTAATTCTCCAATAGCTTTCATGGACTTGATGCATAGGGTGCTTAAGCCATAATGGGACTCTTTAGTAATTGTATTTATTGATGATATACTGGTGTATTTGAGGAGTAAGTCCGATCATGAGCAGTATTTGAGATTCGAGGAGTAAGTCTAATTATGCATAGGGCCAGTCCAGCAAGACGGTAAAGGCATCCTACAGGTTTCATCTTCTTCTCTAGCATAGTATTCTCGAGGGTCTAGATCTTCACAGTGGGGTGGTCAGATAGGTTCTGGCCGAGGTTCTAGGTAGAGTATGCCACTAGGGTTATGTTATTAATGTGGCGTTATGGGTTATTTTTCCAAAGGTCGCACTCAGAGTTGGCCACCAGGGCAATGTTTCCAGTGTGGCATTGTGGGTAATATTTCCAGAGATTGCACTCAGAGGGGCACTATTCATGTTGCCCCCTAGGTCGTACCACCCGTAAGGGAAGTTTCTCTATTGGTTAGAGGTGGGGAAAAGGGTGACTATCGTGGTGGTGGCCAGTATGGTATGGACGGTGGTAGTGGTAGTGGTCGTGGTCATCATGATGGTGATCACTAGTTATATGTTATTCCTTCTAGACCTAAGGCTAAGGCCTCAGATGTTGTTCTCACAAGTACTATTTTGTGTGTTCTATACATGCATGAGCCTTATTTAACCTTGGATCTACTTGCAGTTATCTGTCATTATATTTTGCACTTAGTTTTGGGTTTCCCAATGATGTATTATTTGTATTTGCGTATGGCTACCCTTATAGGGAATTCTTTAGTAGTGGATCAGGTGATCTGATCATGCATGATCTCTATTAGTGAACAAGATACTTGGGCTGACTTGATGCTTTGAGACATAGTTGATTTTGATATCATATTAGGCATGGATTGGTTTTTCCCTCATCGTACAGTTTTAGATTATTTTTTGAAGATTGTTACCTTAGTTGTGCTTGGTTCATCTATAATTGTGTGGCACTGTTCTAGTAGCCGCGCACCGACAGGGTTTATTTCTTGCCTTCAGTCTAGGAGGTTAGTAAGGAGAGGGTGTTTGACATATTTTTCTTATGTTCGTGATATCCAAGATAATATTCCTACTCCTGAATCTGTCCCTATTGTTTCTTATTTTCTTGATGTATTTTCGATCAACCTACCAGGCCTACCACCTAATTAAGATATTGACTTTGCTATTGATATAGAGCCAAGAACTAAGCCCATTTCTATTGCTCCTTATCACATAACTCCTACAAGGTTGAGAGAGATGAAGGTTCAGCTCCAAGATTTGTTAGATAAGGGTATTGTTCTCTCTAGTGTGTCACCTTTGGGTGTGTCAGTTCTGTTTGTGAAAAAAATGGTACTATGTGGATTCACTGATTGTTGGTAGTTGAACAAAGTCACACAGATATCGTATGCCAAGAATCGATAATTTATTTGATCAGCTTCAGGGAGCCGCAGTGTTCTCTAAGATTGACTTGATATTTAGTTACCATCAGTTGTGTATTTGGACAGAGGATATCCCTAAGACATCATTCAGGACTCGATATGGTGACAATGAATTTCTTTTTATGTCCTTTGGTCTGACTAATGCTCTAGCAACTTTCATGGACTTGATGCATAGGGTGCTTAAGCCCTACTTGGACTCTTTTGTAATTGTGTTTATTGATAACATACTAGTGTTTTTGCAAAATAAGTCTAATCATGAGAAAAATTTGAGATTGATTCTCCAGATACCGAGAGAACACCGGCTTTATGCCAAGTTCTCAAAGTGTGAGTTTTGGTTGGAGTCTGTCGCATTTTTGGGGAATGTACTGTCCAAGGCTGGGATTAAATTTGATCTAAAAAAGACTTAGGTGGTGCGAGATTGTCAAGGCCGACATCAATTTCTGAGATTCAGAGTTTTTATGTTTAGCTGGTTACAATCGGCATTTTATTGAGGGATTCTCATTGATTGTGACACCCTTGACTGATAAATATTAATTATAGGTTTCCTTTGTGAATATTGATGCCACTTTCACAAAATACTGTGTTGGTTACTGTTCAAAGCAGCTTTGCACTCGAAGATTTCAAATTTTGGATCAACTGCGGTATACATTTCTTGAAAAGTTCGGCCTTCCATGAGCAACATAATAGAACTTAGTAAACATTTATATTGAGGATCGACTGGTCTTTATTGGTGTGTGGGGGTATTAGGTGTGGATTGTATAATAACGGTAGTAATAAAGGATTAATAGTAATTAATAATTACTATTAATAACATAATAAATGAAGAGTAACGGTAAGATAATTACCATTAATGTGGAAACAATCGTTGAGGGAATTATCCCCCACTAATGACGGTAAGATAATTACCATTCATATGGTAACAACCGCTGAGGAAATCATTCCCCTACTAATGATACAACAACAGTTACAAAGAAAGTGGCAATAACCACTGTGGAAGTTATTCCCCATTTACAATAACCACTAATGTGGTTGTTACAAGAACCATCTATAAAAGCTCAAACATTGGAAAGGTAAAGGTACGCCCAATATACAACTCTAAAATATTACTGCTATTCTCTTCTAAAAGCTTTTTTCTAACTTAACCATCGGAGAACAACCCCGGGGACCACCCTGGGCTTTGTTTTACAGGTGCTTATCCAAGAATCATTGTTGTTGCTCGGAATTGTAAGATAGATTTTATAGTAAATTATTGGTGAACTTTTGGGATTCATCAATTGGTGTCGTCTGTGGGGATCGAACCCACAACCACGTGGTTCAAAGTTTAATTTTTTTTGAAGAAATGGTTAACACAAGGAGCAAAAACACATATGGGAAGGGTCGTGGTGGTCGGACCATGGCACGCAGCAGTTCTAGCCGAGGTTGTAGAGGATGAGGTAGGGCACAAGAAAACCAAGTTCCCACCTACCATAACAACCAACGAGATGAACAAGACCAGGCAATAAAAACTGTTCAGCTCACCATGGTAGAAAAGTTCGACCGGGATTACCAAGATTTGTTTCAGTAATGGTGCAATAACCATTCCGAGATGAGATCCCATGAGGATAATCAACTCAATCAAGAAAGAGATCAAGAATAGGAGGAGGAATGGCCTCAAAGTTCAATAGAATCGACCAACTCCCGTTCTAGTGATGAGAACCCTCGTCATAAAAAATGGAAACAGATGAAGTCGGGGGAACGACGTCAAAATCACAACCCTCAAAAAGATCAGAGCCTACTTCGAGATCATAATGAGTGAGTTGGCCCCAGTAGAACCCTCAAAAGAATTTTATCAAGAATGAGTTGGATAGAATTCTGGAATCGACGAGGCAGGGGGACGTAATTACCCTTTTCTCAAGAAAAATAATGAACACTCCCTTACCTAAGGGTTTCAAATCACCTGGGATAAAGCCTTATGATGGGAGCACTGACCCAAGTGATTTTTGTCCTAGTTCAATTTCCAAATGGTAAACCGCCAGTGCAACATAGAACACATGTAGGGTGTTCCCAGAATTCCTAGTGGAGAAAGCCAGGATCTGGTTTGATGACCTGCCAAGGAAAAGCATCACCTCATTCGGCCAGATGGCCGAGCTCTTCCACGCCCGTTTTACCAAAAGAAGAAGGTGGTAAAAAATTCGGTCGACCTTCTAGACGTCAAACAAAGAGGAGACGAGTCTATAAGCGCGTACTTGGAGTGCTTCCTAGAAGAAAGCTTGCACATAGAGAACAAGACTAACCAACTTGTCATCTCAACTTTCTTGAGTGGACTTCAACCCGGTGACCTCTACACCGAGCTGAGGAGAAATCCACCACAGACAGAGCAGGAGTTTTTCAAGGTGGTGAGAAAATTTTCCACAGCAGATGAGGCCAACAAGAAGAAGCGGGAAGGTAATAGGGAAGACAGAAAATACGGGGATGATAGAATCCCTAAAAAGAATGTCTTTGAGAGGCTGAACAAAAGGTGAAGTGAGCCAAAGTTCCCTGAAGGGACCTTGACCCCGCTGACGAAGTAGAGGTCTGAGATCCTGGCACTTCACCATGATGTACTAAGGCAACCTCAGGCACTGCAGGCCCCACCACATAAACAATATCGGATCCTGTGGTTCCACTTCTGCAATAATCATGATCACGAGACCAAGACGTGAAAGCATCTCATCAAAGAGATCAAACAAGGTATGCTGATGCAATACACAGCCGCCGTTGAAAGTTCCTCCCGAGGTCATAGACGAGGTGGCTGAGGAAACTACCAGCCCCAGGGAGGGTGAGGATTTAACTTAGGTGGCCGAGGTCATATCCAACATTATAGGATATGGGAGGCACCTTAGAACCAGCATCCTCAATACCCCACTCAAGGATACTCAGGTCAGGGCAGTTACTTCAATCCAAATCACACCCTGTAGGCCCTAGCCAGCAGTATGGAAATGGAGCCCCTACACCATATTTACCCCCTCCTTAGAACCTAAAAATATAATGTTACGGGGGTAATACATGCAATATTTGGTGGGCCCCAAGAAGGGATATCACAAGTTGCTTTAAAAGCAAAGGCGAGAAGGGTGCCCCCGGAGGAGCCTCGCTATAAGCGGTTCAATTCAGGAGAAGTCATTACTTTTTTTAGGAAGATGTCATCCCCAGAGTGATGCCTCACGTCGATGCCTTGGTAATAAAAATGATCATGGGGAACAAAAAAGTATGCCGAGTGTACGTGGATAATAGTGCTGCTGTAAGCACAATCTTGTCAGCATGCTTTGATCAACTCAAAATTAATTGAGGTAGTTTGAGGCGGACCTGTCAACCACTTTAAAATTTTACCTAGGGAGAGGTGAGGCCTGACAGAATCATCTGGTTACCAGTGAATATAGAGGACTACCCAAGGCAGAGAACCATGATGGTTGAATTTTATGTAATCAATGCACCCTCTCCCTACAACGTCATTTTGGGACTAGATTGGCAAATGTCGACCAAAGAAATTTGTTCATCCTACTACCTCATGATGAAATTTCCCACCAAACACGAGATAGCTTCCGTTGGGGTGATCAGCAGGTTTCACGAGAGTGTATGAGAATTGCGCTAAAAAAAGCACCTGAGGTGAACAAATAGCAATTACAGATCACTCGCCCTCAGCCGCAATAGAGAATTCATGTCGTCCCGTCAGGGGAAGTGGATGGAGAAGTACTTGAGGTACTACTGGACACCGATTTTCCTAAAAGAAAATTCAAGGTAGGATCATCACAGAACTTATCCCTCCATCAGGGGATTATATTTTTACTCTAAGAGTTTAAGGACGTCTTTGCCTGGTCCCCCTTGGATATGACAGGAGTATCAACTGAGGTGATGGTCCACAGGTTAAATGTGGATCCACGAATAAAGTCTGTGCAACAGAAGAAGAGGAAGTTTGTACCTGAAAGAAATCAGGTAATCCAAGCTAAAGTCGAGCAATTGATAGCTGCTGATATCCTCTTTGAAGTCAAGTATCCGACCTGGGTCGCCAATCCGGTTATGGTGAAGAAGGCAGGGGAAGGATGGAGAATGTGTGTGGACTACACAGATCTGAAAAAGTACTATCCCAAGGATTGCTACCCCTTAGCAGTCATCGACCATAAGGTAGAAGCTGTCTCAAGGTATGAACTCTTGAGTTTCTTAAATCCGTACAAGGGTTACCACCGAGTGCTCATGGACGAGGTGGATGCCCCCAAAGTCGCCTTTATTACAGACTGGGGGATGTTTTCCTACAAGAATATGCCTTTTGGATTAAAGAATACTGGAGCCACATACAAAAGGTTAGTGGATAAGGTGTTAAAAAATCGACAGTCTAGTGGAGGTCTATGTAGATGGCATCGTCGTGAAAAGCAAAGTCCTAGGGATGAGTTTAAAAGATTTGGAGGAAGTCCTTCAACTCCTGAGGTACACTGGCCTGAAGCTGAATCCAGCGAAGTGCAATTTTAAGGTTACCTCGGGGAAGTTCCTAGGATACGTTGTATCCAAGAAAGGACAGAGTGTGAATCCCTCCAACGTAAGAACCGGTGGTTGAGATAAAATCGCTGAAGTATATGAAAGATGTATAGAAGCTGATGGGGTGCCTGGCCGCCCTAAGCCACTTCTTATCCAAATTAGGTGAAAAGCAATTGGCCTTCTTCCGCATCCTAAAGAACGCCAAGAATTTTCAATGGATAGATGAGTGTCAAAAGGCCTTTGAGGATTTAAAACAACATCTAACGATGTTGCATTTGCTGGCTATACCGAAGCCTAGTGAAAACTTATATCTTTACCTAGAGGCAGCAGGGGAAGCGGTCAGCGTCGTTCTTGTCAAGGAAAAAGGGGGAGCTCAGAAACCTATCTACTTCATCAGCTGAGCTCTGCATGGAACCAAAGTAAGATACTTGCGTGCTGAAAAAATAGTGCTAGCTCTGATAACGGCAGCTCGGGTGACTTCGTCCCTACTTCCAAGAACACCCTATTTGTGTGCTAACAGATATACCTCTAAAACAGGTACTGCTGAAACCAGAAGCATCAGGGCGACTAATGAAGTGAGCAATCGAGCTCGGAGACCATAAAATTAACTTCCAACCTCGAAGATCTATCAAAAGCCAGGCTCTAGTAGATTTCCTGATAAAGAAGCATGAATCTACCTCAGGGGCAACAGAATCTCCTGTGAAAGAGGCTGAAGTGGACAAGGAGCCCGAAGCGCCTAGTGACTCTTTCGTCATACATATAGATGGAGCCTCCAATAAAGACGGTAGTGGGGTTGGGATCCTACTCCATAGCCCTGAGGGGACTGAGATGCCATATGTATTGTGTTTCACCTTTAGAACAACAAATAATATGGCAGAATATGAAACATTGGTAGCAGGTCTCCTCCTAGCTCTGCAGATGAAGATAAAGTCACTCTCAGTCTTCAAAGATTCCCAAATCGTGGTCAATCAGGTAAAGGGAACATACGAAATGAAAGATGCCCAGCTGAAAATTGCCTGGAAGTAGTAAAGAGGCTGCGAGAAAAATTCTCCTACTTTCAGATATCTAAGATCCCCCTAGGAGAAAACATGAGAGCAGATGCACTCAGCAAGTTGGCATCCTCCAAAGAAGGAAGAAAAAAAAAATCAAAAGATGCTAATTGAGGAGATTCACCACCCAAGTATCCATGAAGTCGGTATTTCTTTGGTAGATGAGGTGAACGACAGTTGGATGACCCCAATAATAAAATACCTCACCTTGGGAGAAAACCCGCCTGACCCAACTGAGACGAGGAAACTTTGGCTAAGAGCCCCCAGGTACGTGTTCGAAAAAGGAATCCTTTATAAGAGATCTTTTTTGTAGCCTTTGTTGAGGTGTACAAGGCCAGTTCAAGCCAATTACATAATACGGGAAATTCACGAAGTCTCATTCGATAGTCACTTAAGTACAAGGGGACTAGCAAAACAGATCCTGAGATGGGGTTATTACTGGCCCACTTTATTCCAGGAGACACATGACTCCGTCCAAAAGTATTCGAAGTGCTAGTTCACACGCTAATAGCTCGACGACCCCAAATGGAGTTAATCTTGGTGCAGAGTGCCTAGCTCTTTGCCCAATGGGGAATCGACATCGTGGGACCATTTCTTGAAGCTCCAGAAAGAGTGAAGTTTCTAGTGGTAGCCATAGACTACTTAACTAAATAGGTAGAGGCAGAACCCTTAGCCACGATCACGGGAAAAAAGATTCTGAACTTCGTATAGAGAAATACTATTTGCCGATTTGGTATACCAAGAAAATTATCTCGGATAACGGCATGCAGCTTGTAGATGACCCATTCAAATAATGGTGTGAAGAGATAAAAATCACTCAATAATTCTTCTCGGTAGCACACCCTCAGGCGAACGGACAAGTCAAGGTCACAAACAGGACACTATTACAAGGCTAGACAAAGCTAAGGGAGATTGGGTAGAAAACCTATCTCATGTCCTATAGGCATATAGGACAACCTCAAGAACACCAAATAGGGAAACCCCATTAAGCTTTACGTCTGGAAAGGAAGCAGTGATCCTAATCGATACAGAGGTGCCTAGCCCAAGGTCCTTACACTATGCTTAATGAGGAAACCAAGAAGAGCTCAGGTTGAACCTCGACCTCCTGGAGGAGAGAAGTGAGATGGAAACCATTTCTGAGGCAAGATACAAATAATCTATGGCAAAAACTATAATGGCATGGTAAAAAATACCCTATTTAGCCCAAGCCAGCTTAGCCTGAAACGAAATGAAGCCAGCTGAGCTGAAAAGATGGGGAAGCTTGAGGAAAACCAGGAAGGCCCTTATCAAATAACTGAGGCTTTTAACGCAGGAAGCTACAAATTGACAAGACTAGATGATACTGAAATACCCAGAACCTGGCATGTAAGTAATTTACGAAGATTATTACTGATTAAAATTATGTCTGTTTCTTATGATTATCCTTTATTATGTTTAGTTCTTGTTATTGTCAATTTTTAAGACTATTAACCTGTCTAAAAGAGCATAGGAAAAAACCTAGCCTACAAAAGGCCATGCAAAAATTATAAAGTAAATCGATCTCAGGGACAACCCTGAGCTCGGTTCAGCCAAAGCACCACAAATCATGAATTAACTCAACCTCGGGGACCACCCTGAGCTCAGTTTGGTCAAGCACTGAAAAGTATGAATTAAATCGACCTCGGGTATGAGAGTTTGGCTCTTTGTTCAGAGACAACTCTTCGTTCTCCTATCTGAGCTATTTTCTCTCATTACTAGAGGCTCTTAGCTTGTTAACCAAACCCTGAAACTCGACATTTTGGACAACTGAGTTCGAAAATATTTGATGAATTCATTCCTTGTATGGAGCTCCCTATTTCTTTCGTAAAGGAGCCTTCGAAGGAAGAAGTTTTCCCTTTCCACTTGTTCAAGTGTATAAGGGATAATTTGTTGAAAAGTAAAGAATGAAAGTGTTAGAAGTGGCAGGAAGCACGAAGTGAATTAAGAAAAAGTTTCATTTTATTAATAAAGGCCTGGTAGGCTGAGATGATTACAAAAGGAAGAAAGAAGGAAAAATCACAAAGGCGTTAAATCTAACTATCACCCCGACCTGTTCAACGGCCGAGATAGGCTATATCTCCACAAGGGGCTCAGTAGTTGGAGTAGAGATGGGGTCTTCAGTGGGAGAGCTTGGAGGGACCTCGGGGATGGCTGGTTGCTCCTCAGTATGAAGCACGCCCCCAGCAGCCAGAAACTCCTGGATGTCGGGGTTGGCATCCTCAGTACATGCCCTTAAATCCTTCACTGATAGAGGAGTAGGGTGCTGAGCGATGAACTGGATCAATGGGAGCTCAGGCCTGTCCAGCAATGCCTTGATGAGGTCCTTGGTCACTCTAGCCTTGGCCTCAGCGTCATAACTGAAGCGTTCATTTCAGATGTGCAGATCGGCCCTGGTGGCGGTGACCAAGGACTCGCTCATGGAAGAGACATACTCTGAGAAGGCGTTGGTCATAGTAACCTTCTCAAAGAGGAAAATAGCAAACTCCCCCTGCTGATCGACGAAGTTCGTCTTCAAGCAGCGTAGCTCGGTCTCAGCAGACCTCTGTTTTTTCTCTACCGCCTTTCTTTTCTCCTCGGAAGCCTTCAGCTTGGCCTCCTAGTCTCCGCTAAGCCCTCTCCTGGCTGAGTTCCTCATTGGCGTGGCCCACTTTTTGGGCCAAAACAGAAGCCGTCCTTGACAAAACCTGTAAAAAAGAGAAAAAGTTTGAGTATGGGGAGAAGGCAAGTAGGGGTACAACTAGATTTGGAAATACTTACATTGCTGAGATCGCCTAGAGTCATATCCTCAGTAGGGGTCAGCTCAGAAAACTTTTTCCTCTTGTGCATAGGTCCCTGAGCTGTGCTGCTCCTCTTTCGAAAACCTCCCTTATACAAATGGGGCTGGGAGTAGTTGAATCTCGGGCAAGCTTTGTGGATGAGCTGGAGGGTTTAGTTTTCTTGCCAAGCCTGACGTGCACCACTGAAACAAAAATAAACAAAGACAAGTCAGATCGGCAACACAAACTGAGGAATCCACCTCGGAAACATAGACTTCTAACAACCTTGGGTCACTTCAGCGGCCTCCTCATAAGGTGCCACCTCGCCAACCTCAGCACCCAGGGTAAAAATGCTGATTTTTGCCTGGAATAAGTCCGTATCGATAAAACGATAATAATTGGGAGGTATCCGATCGACGAGTTCAAGGTCCCAGGCATTGACAACCCTTGCAACACCATATCTAATTTTTCCCAGATTCTAGGCTGGGGGAAAATGGAACTGATCTACTTTTAAAAGAAAAATTTGTCCTTCCAATTGGCAATTTTTGGAAGGGATTAGAATCCTAAAACTACGGAGGAGGCTAAAAAAGTACCACCCCTTTGAAGGCCCAGAAATTTTTACAGTGAAAAAATATTTGAACAAATCTACAGAAGGCTCTGCCCCAACTTTGGAGCAGGCAAGTGTAAAACCTACGATGGTGTGCATGGCGTTAGGCGCCAATTGTGAAAAAGTCAAGTTAAAAGTGGCTAATATGTCAGTTAATAAAGGAAAAAAGGAAAAGCGTAACCCAGATAGTATGTACGCTAAATACATGGAGCAGTACCTCAAGAGGGGGAGCAAACCCTAGCACAGGAACGAGGAATGGTAAATTCAAAACTAGGGGAAAAATGGCGTTCCCTAAGAAAAGGTAGCAAGGACTCTACTGTATGACTATTTGAAACTTTTAAGACCAACAAATCATGGCCCTAAAAAATATGGGGGGATGGAGTCAGAGATTGGAGGTCAGGGATATCACTACCTATGCAATAGACCTCCGCCTCATATGTACTAGAAGAAGGAGAAGAAAAATGAGAGGACATACTTACTGATGTTCAAGAAGTAGAAAGGTTGGAAATAATGAAGAAGGATTCTGAAAATGATAAAAGCAAGAAGATGAATAAAGTAAGAAAAAATGCAAACAAGGAGAGGAAATGTATATAAAAGGATGATTTAGAATTCCAAGGGTCAGTAAAAAAGAGATAATTATTGAAGGGGGAAATGAAACGGCGGTACAACACATACCACGTATTTCCCAGTTAAAAAGTACCTAAAACGACGCGTCCAATAAAAGAATTAAGAAGTGCGTGCATCCATTAGAGGATTGCGACATGTAGAAAGCAAAAGCGGGGGAAAATGAAGTAATAGAAATAAAGAGGCGGGAAAACTAGATGACGTGTAAAATTTCCCGCCCATTCCATTTCCTCAAAAGATATCCGAAGAAACACGCTCACTTCAGCTCAGCTAGGGTTTGTAAAGACAAAAACAAAAACAATTCACTTAAAAGCAAGGGTCATAACAACCTCGGACGATACCACTTCGTTAGAAGCACCTTAGGCACAAGATGGTTGATATAACAGTTAGTGTGTATGCAGTTCACCTCCGCATGAGCTATCTCAGCACGCCCATGATATTAATAATGACCTCGGCGAGACAGCTGAGGTGAATCATTAAGCATAGTTAGAGCACTTTGGCTTTATAAATGACCTCGGGGAGAGACCTCAGAGAAATACAATTGATCCCTACTCTACGATTTCAGCCGAGTTGCGTAAACACACACTTCGACTCCCGGAGGAGGGACTACTGTAGAATAACGGTAGTAACAATGGATTAATAGTAATTAATAATTACTATTAATAACATAATAAATGAAGAGTAATTGTAAGATAATTACCATTAATGTGGAAACAACTGTTGAGGGAATCATCCCCCACTAATGACAGTAGGATAATTACCATTCATATGGTAGCAACCGATGAGGGAATAATTTCCAACTAATGAGGCAACAACAGTTACAAAGAAAGTGGCAATAACCACTGCAGAAGTTATTCCCCATTTACAGTACCACTAATGTGGCTGTCATAAGAACTAGCTATAAAAGTTCAAACAGTGGAAAGGCAAAGGTACGCTCAATAACGACTCTAAAATATTATTGGTATTCTCTTCTAAAAGCTTTTTGCTAACTTAAGCATCGGAGAACTACCCGGGGACCACCTTGGGCTTTGTTTTGCAGGTGCTTATCCAAGAATCATTGTCGTTGCTCGAAATTATAAGGTAGATTTCATAGTAGGATTATTGGTGATCTTTTGGGATTCATCATTCTCCAACAACATGATTATTTTAATCTGGAGGGTAGTCTTTGGTCCATATGATTAATTGAGTAAATGCATAGGTAAAGTTAATAACGTGATTTAAAACCCTCCATTCATGACAATGAATTGCATTTTTACTTATTGAAAGTTTGAGTTCTTTCTCAACCTTCTCTGTTAACATAACCCTTAAGTCCGCTTAGTTTAGGCCTGTCTCCAGCTTCTATTTCCAGTGCACCGAATACTAATAGTAGACTGGAAAAGATTATCTTCATTTCCAGGCTATTCATAAATGCGTCCGTCCTTAATACGTGAATGAGTCATTTACAAATATGTCCCCTATTTCCTTTGTTAATTTGTTTGACACATTTAGTTTGTCAAAGTCATTTGACTAAATTTCTACTAAAATGGATTTGGATTGAATCATATTCTTTAAAATTAAATTTAGATCTCCAGAAATAAGTTGCAATTTTCTTTATATCAAAAATGGCAAAAGAATAAATATTAAGATGTAACTGGAAATTTACTTGGGGATCTCGAGAAGCCAAAAATTGTCAAAGATAACACTGGTATTATTTATTTTCTAGATGTATTTTGTGTTTCAATACTAGAACCTCTCTCTTGATTTCATTGTTAAATTTTCAAATTTCCTTCCTAGTATACAATTTTATCTTATTATATCTTGATGTTAACCTCAAGAAAATAGTCTCAATTTATCTAAGATTTAGTTTTCATTTCTGACAGGTATCGCGCCAATTGCAATAACTCGATTGCAGATTAAAGTGAAATAGCCAATTCATCAGTTAGCACCAAAATTTCATATAAGCAGCAGACACTATGGGGAGCCAAACCGTACAGCTAACTGAAAGATACAAAGCTAGGAGACGATATTTATGTGCGCTGATCCTGTACCGTTGTATGTATTAGGGATAAACCCGATATCTTTGGTGTAGGTCATAGGGAATATTTCAGTAATATACTTGTAATCCCAATGACTAGTCAATTGCACTTGTTACTCTACACATTTACAGAAAACGGCATGAAAGCCACTTTAGTTTGTCACTTGGCAACCTTATTTTCTAGCCTTCTGCTTCAAAGAGTCGAACTTTGCAGGACACGTCCCTTCACGTATGCCTATGTTGGCAGGATATGCATCATGATTCTCTTCCCCATAATCACGACTGATGCTGTTCCTGAAAAGAAAAAGTTTCTGCTGAGCAATGTACTAGCCCCAACTACGAGAAAAGAAAATGTCTAATAGTTTATGAAGCCTACGGGGACTTGTTGCAGTTTGCTGGAAGCCATCCAATCTGTTTTTTCTCATTATCATATATCACCATTTTGTCCAGTAGAGAAATATCTGTAGATGGAAAGAAGGAAAGAACAGAATTAGAAAGATCAAATGCACAAAGAACCTGGATCACACTCTTCTAGAAAACCAGTTCTTCCCTTGATTATTTATGCGGATTAAGAACTGAACTTTCTCTTCATTTTGTCAATACTTTTCCATCATTATTTTTAAACATTGTGACAAAGCAACCCCACAAGCATGTCTGGATACTTTAAACAGGACACTGTTGATTTTGTGAATGATTATTTTAAGCAGCACTTACCTCCAATCAGATTATAATTTCCTAATCCAACTTCAGTACCATTCAATATCCCGAGGCATACATTACCATGCTCCTGAGAGAACAAGAGCAAAATCAGACATTGACATCATCCAACCATAATTTAATGCATAGTTAGCAGTTGAAAGATGCTTACAGTAATAACAAGATAGGCCTCAGGCAGAAGCTGAAACTCAATATTCTTGGCTTTCATGAAATTCAGTGTAAATGGCTTGAAGTAGAACGTGGCGTCATTAACAGATTTGAAGGATTTGGAGCCACTCCAGCAGATAGGAAGGCTTTTATCATCTGCTGCATCAGTCAGTTGCTTTGCATTTATGTGTTTCTTTATCTGGAGACAGATTATTGTTAGCGTACAGAGAGAAAATCAAGCATTTAAGACTATAATAACACTTCCCCAACTTACCGAAGATACCAAAATATTATAAGCTTCAGAAGTAAAGTAACTGAAGGTACTTCCACTGTCGAAAATAATTGGAAGGCCCTTGACTCCTGTGGTCTGCCCGTCAAATAAGAGCTCTGCTGGTCCCAAAGAGTAGTGTTTTCTGAAATCATAAGAATACATCAACATCTTGTTCAGAAATTTCCAACGGTCCACACATAAACCCTATAACAGAGCAGAGAACATACTCAGGAGATGTTTGCTCTATTGGTCTCCAAGCAATTCCAGAAGAGGGAAGAACATCATCACCGAAGAAAAGAAACCCTCCACCTTGCGCACTTAAACAGTGACCCACTACATTTCTGATAAGACCCAAGCCACTCAATTGTGATAGAATGCTTGATTTTCCATTGCCGAGACCAAGAACTCCATCCGTAAAAGTTGGATGAGTAGAAGCTGGCACTTCTTGATCGTAACCACAACTGTAGAATATTTTTACTTCAGTTTTTTGGCTAGTCAAAAAGTTTCACCCAAAAACAACAACTTGGTGCCAAAGGATACGTTAGATGACTAAGTCAGGAGCTCATAAATTAAAACATTGGATATTTAAGTGAAATTAACAGAAGGTCTCTCAGAGTTAATTTTTAAGGTCAACTATAGATACTCTGAATGCTTCTCACCCAAATATTAGATGAGGAACAACAATGCTACCATTGGTGAATCTTAGCGGAAATGTGTCTTTGACCAGTACTCCCAAAGATGAACCACGATCTGCATATGCAACCTCATAATCACATTGCTCATCAGGGTCATGACAAGGATGTTTCTCGGGCCAATGAAGGGATGTGCATACAGGATCCTTACATGTGACAACATTTTTATATGGTTTATAAAGACTGTGAGGGGCCTGCAAGGTGAATATTCATACAGATGTTAAGACAAACAAAGACAAATGCTTAAGGGTTGAAAGTCCATCAATATCATGGTATACAAACATCAGATGAATTGATGATCTTGCAGGGTGATCTTTTATTTCAAAGATTTAAGATACAGACAAGGGAAAGGGAGTAATTTACCGGGGTGCATTTTGCACAAGGTGCATCACACTGCAGCCAAGTTAGGTCACTACCAGTGTCTACATCGAGAAAGTATGGTTTGGGGGGTTGGCCAACTTCAAGTTTCACCTGATAATACCTGCACGTAATTATGAGTATTTCAAAGTTTCAGAAAGAGAAAAAAATGGAATGTCAAATCTTGAAACATACAGATAATCTTTTTTTCTAATCTGTTGCTACTTTATAATGGTGCTGTCTGACAACTATCGTGCACCTCGATTAATCTACGAGAAACCAGCTACGTCTCACTGTCATAGGTATTGTATAACTCTGCCTACTGACATGAAGAATAAATACCTTTAGCCTTCCCTTCTTTCTCTTCCCCCCTCTATTGAGTTGGTATCCCGAGACCCCGATAAAATTATATGTGGATAGTTAGAAGAAGAATTTGAATAGCAGGTCATGTAAACACAGCGAAATGCCATGGCTTAGCAGTTTTCTTGAAGCTGTCACAACTTCTCCCTTCAGCTCTTGTACTTCCATTTATAGCTAAGATTTAGAAGGAACTCTTAATGCTCACAATAATAACTATGAAGTAGGGCATTATACCAGATAATACCATTTGAATGATATCAGAAATCCACTTCTTCTTTTGTAATTTCTGTGTCTTCCCAGACACACATCCCACCCCACTCCACTAAAGCAGTACAAAACCATGATGAAATCTCCCTCCCCTTTAAAAAAACACAATTTGATACCTTATCACTAAACAAACATCTATCACTTATCACTAAACCAGTACTAATTACTACATAGAACCCTTCAAGAATTGGTGAACTTCAATGAAGGCTCATTGACAATCAAATTTCCCAAATTATCGAAAAGGCAGATAGATGATAGTGACAATATGAGAGTACAACACAACCTTTCAAGAATCAAGAAAATAAACTTTTGACAATCAATAAATTCACTGACAATGAAAATTCCCAGGCATACCCATTAGGATATACGTTCCCAGCAAGAGGGAAGACAAGAGAGGAAGCAGATTTTGAGTGTTTTTTCCATATTGGAAGATTAAAAGCAGAGAAGCAGCTTTGGACCAACACCAACACCAACACCAACACCAACACCAAGAAAAATACCACTTTCATCCTCATTTTCCTTTCAGCAATACTCACTTTTTTGATCTCCAAATAACTACGGATAAACATCCCTTCATTTCACTGCACACCCACTTTAAATATTCATCCGGTATGTCTATTCTCTCAAATTAATTTAGTTAATTTCAATAATATAATTATTCAGAAATTCTAAATTTTAATTTAAAATTATTATTCCGTATAGTTATATGAATTCTAAATATACTGAGTTTATTATTATTATACTGACTATTTATAAATGTATATAATGCTTTCTCTACTCTAATTTACTGTTTTTTGAGATTTAAATTATGTCAAGTTTATTTAATAATTTAGTGTTATATTAATATAAGAAATTTTTTTACTTATAACCTTTTTTATTATATTTAAAATATAAATTTAATATAAAATGAATAATTTATCTAATTTAATTTAATTTTAAAATTAGTTTATTAACTCTTGAAAGGAAAAAAGAATAATATAAATTGAAACTAGTAAAGCTATTAGATTTAAATTAAATTGTGAGTAGTTTACTGAATTTAGAAATAAAAGTTATATTACATAATAGTATTAACCATTTCAAAACATCAGAACTCGGAAAGTCTCACTATTTTATACTGCACTCTTCAGCTTTTTGTCTCTTTCGAAGAAGATATTACTATTCTCTACTGTTTAAATACTATTTCATTATAATTTTTAAAATATTTTTGTCTCAATTTTCGTGTTAGTATTGAATTGAATACTAAATTTGAAAAAATTACTTTTGGGAGTTATGATTTATAGTAAGTTGTATATATTTGTAAAATTATACATATAATCTCATTAAAAATAAAATAATTTTTTTAAAAAATAAATTTATTTCTTTTTAAAAAGATTTAAGAGTAAAAATATGGCTTATGAACTTGAACAAAGAGACTAGTATACTTCTTCCACCCCATATTAGTTAGTAGATTTGTGAAAAAGACTTGTTTAAAAATAATTATCATTTTAGATAATCAAGAATAATTTAACTAAATTATATTTTAATTAATAATTTTTTTAATATGTAATGACCCTTAAGGTCATTTATCATAAATACGCAGTGTCTTGCATCGTAGAGCATTTCGGTAGTTGCCCCAAGTCATTTATGACTTGCTGGGACCGATAGTTCGGATCCCTGGAAACTCGGTCG
>JBDJHY010374008.1:0-18421 GCA_039654485.1 Withania somnifera | reverse complement strand
AGCATTTAGGAAGCAACAACAGTAGGCTGCAGTCAACGCAGTCTAATCACAGGCTCAAGGTTGGTGTAAAACATACGGGGGTGGTGACCATGGTCAATTGTAGGTTTATAGCCATGGTTCATGGTCATGGTCATCTTACTAAATTATAAACTAAGGAATTTGGCTTTTAGAGTCTTGGTATTGTGCACGAGTTAGTTTAAATAAAATAAAGTAAAATATGAGATTGAGAAAGTATTATGGCAGAGCAATAAGTTCATGAATTCATGGACCTTTATACGGTCGAAATAACCAGGATCAATTTATCTTAAACTCATGGTCAGTTTAAGGAGTATTAGCACCGAGAATATTTGGGAAACTTAGTACTTATCCCATACCATATGTCTCCAAACATTGGTAAGTTCCTGTCCTAAGATGGAATTTATAGTTCATGTCTTAGTGGAACTACTAGGATATAGTTCATGGTCCTTACTTTTGAAGGTTTGGGACCCTACCTAGTATAGGGATATATGTTGCACCATAGACTTATTCTTGAGGAATGTCGCTTATAGAATCTCTAGGCCAGTCATGTGCCAGTGCGTCAATATGGTCAGAAAAAAGAGTTAAGTATAAGACTTTCAATTAATTATTTTCTAATTCCATATATATTTTCTTATTTGAGTTAGTAGGCGACAATTGAGGTATCATGCATTCATGAACTACATAGGTAATTTCTTTATTATTGTGATAGCCTTTTTGCTAAGCTCCTACGTACTCAATAAATCCAATTTACTAACATCATACTTTCTTCTGCTGTATTTCTTTCATACATGTAGATCTGGCAACCATCCACACACTTGCAGTAGACTTGGATCCTCATTCTTAGAAGACTAGAGGTAAAGTGGTTAGTTCCCACTTGATTTTAGAACCTTCAAGAGCTACTTATCTTTAATTATATTTTAGAGCTTAGACCTTGAGATAGTACTATTATTATGGTTTTTTGCCAGCTTTTCCTAGTTTATTCTTGTTCATCTTGTTAGTGGCTTTTAGACATCGATTTTGTTAGCTTTGGGATATTGAGTTTCTTTATTTACTCATATATTTTTTGATTGATGTGGGGTTTACCATTTCTTTATATTACTATTTTTATGATGTTTCTTCAGCTAAGTATGAGTGATAGAGCCAAGTATGAGCCAAGGGCACATCTAAGGCTACTAAGGAGTTGCTAAGGATTCTGGTCCAACCTAAGGGGTGACTATGAGGAGTGAAGAACTTGGTATCAGACATTAGGTTCTTAAGAGTCCTAGGATATGTTTGAAAACTGCCATTACGTAGAGTCTTTGTTATGGGTATGAACTACAACATGCTTATAACTGAGAGGCTATTGAGAGTGTAGGTAATATTTCAATTTGTTTATGATCATTTTTTTGCTTGGGATTTTAGCTCAATATTTCTATTCTTACTCATGCTTTACACGGTTTAGATCATGCCCCAATATAAATAGACCTCTTGACATACTAGGAACAAGACTCAGCAGAATCAAGCTCCACTATATCCAATGCCACAACAACTGAAAAATATTATCAATGCAAAGTTTAAGATTATGATGCACCTGATTACCCAGACTGTGGTTACATAGGCTCAATAGCTAGCCCCTACACCAGTAGCCCATCTAGTTCTTGATGTAGGAGTTTTGAGGGTGAGGGGGGTTTTGAGGTTGAATCCTCAAGAATTCTTTAGTTTAAGAGTTGACAAGGACCCTAAGAACTTTGTAGAGGAGGTTGAGAGGATATGTGAGTTGAATATGATGTAATAGGTAGATATAGATACTTATGGGATAAAACATGTTGTTAGACTTAGTACGATCTGTTGAAGAAAAATAGAGGGTTACGAGACCATTCGACTTTTTGATATGAGTTTAAGTAGGCATTTTTGTGTAGGTTTTTCCCGAGGGAGAAGAGGCATTAGAAGGTTAGGGATTTCCTAAGTTGAATCATGGCTTTATGATAGTGTCTATGTATAGGATAATGTTTCCTAAGATGGTTGCACACATGCGCAACCGAATGGACATGTTCATGTCAAATCTTTCTCTATATTTGACTCAGACAGGGAGAGCAACTATGTTGATTAGTTATATAAACATCGATAGTTTCATGGTCCATCTTTAGCAGATTAAGAAGAATAAGGATAGACTAAGGGAAAGTAATCAAAATAAGAAGTCTAATACTGTAAAATTTGAGTTCAACTAACCCAAGTCAGGTGGCAGTCAGAGGCATCATCAGAAAACTTCTAGGGGCCAGCGCTTTCTACATTTAGTGCACTTACTCATAGTTTCAAAGAACCTCAGAATCATACTTTTTCTCATATATATTCTAAGGGCAATGTGACAGGAGAGCACACTTATCCATAATATAATAAATATGGTAAGAACAATCTTAGTCGTTGCATGCTTTAAAGTGATGGGTGATTTGGATGTGGTCAGACAGGTCATAATCTAAGATATTACCTTTTTAAGGGGTGTTTTGGGTGTTGCAAGTCAGGTCACCAAATTACGGATTTTCCTTCATCTAAGCTGGAAGGTTGAAATAGAAGAGCTCAGACTTACTAAATCACCACCACTAGTAGGCAACCCAGACCAATAGGATATTTCTACTAATATTAATGGTGGTCAGCGTCAAAGCTAGTTATATGCTTTGGGATCCATACATAATAAGGGTAAGTTAACTGATGTGGAAAAAGGTATGTTAGGTGTACATGGTGTTAGTGTTTACGCATAGAGCCAACCTATCCTTTGTATCCCCCTTTTTGAGATAGTTTAGCATTGATCCTGAGGTTTTATCTAAGTCCTTTTTCTATGTCAAATCCTATTGGAAACTCTGTAGTAGCTACGAGGATCTATCTTATTTGTCTAGTATCTATCTTGGGGATGGTAGTTCTAGTGGATCTTCATGAGTTAGACATGGTAGATTTCAATGTCATTCAAGGCATAAATTGGCTCCACTAGTGAAATACTATTGTTGATTGTAGAACTAGGGTTTTCCATTTCTAGCTTCATGATAAACTTGTCCTCGAGCGGGAAAGGAATACAGTTATTCCTAATGGTAGATTTATTTCTTATCTCAAAGCTAGGAAGATGATCTCTAAGGGATATATCTACAATTTAGTTTGAGTCCAGGACTCTGGGTGTGCGACTCCAGATATTCATCTTGTTCCAGTTGTCAGGGATTTTTTCGATGTGTTTCTTAAGGATTTACTCGGAATACCTCCTAATAGGAAGGTAGACTTCAACATAGACCTCACTCTGTCCATGAAACCCATATCTATTCTGCCGTACAAAATGGAACAAATAGAACTTAGGGAGTTAAAATATCAGTTACCAGGCCTCCTAGACAAGGGGCTCATTCTCTTTAGTGTGTATCCCTAGGGTTCCCCTGTCTTGTTCGTACAAAAGAAAGATTGTTCACTTCTCATGTGCATAGATTACCATTATCTAAACATAGTCACAATAAGAAAAAGTATCCCATACCTAGGATTGATGACTTGTTTGATCAGATATAGGTGCTATCAATTTCTCTAAAATTTATCTTTGTTCTGGAAACAAAAAACTATAGGTCAGAGAGTCAGATATTGTAACGATAGTTTTTTTGCTCCTATTATGGCTAGTTTAAAATTTTGGTCATGTATTTTGGTTTGAAAAATGCTCTTACTGCCTTCACAAATCTCATGAATAGGGTATTCAAGACCTACTTGGACCTATTTGTGACTGTGTTCATGTTTTGGTTTACTCTATAAGTGATGATGAGCATGCAGACCATCTTCAAGTTTCTCTTCACACTCTTAGAGAACACCAACTTTATGATAAGTTTTTTAAGTATGAGTTTTTGCTTCAATCAGTTTCCTTTTTTCGTCATGTCATTTCTTGATAGGGTATTTGGGTAGATTTCTATAAGATATATTTCATCACAAATTTTCCTAAATTGACCTATACATTTGATATCTATAGATTTTTGGGTCTATTTGGGTATTACTGTAGATTTTCCCATGAAGTTTCTTCCAAAGAAGCTTCATTGACCCGTTTGACTCAAAAGAAGGTGTATTTTAAATTGTCAAATGTTTATGAGAAAAGTTTTTAGGAGTTTAAAACTCGGTTGACTTCAGCTTAGGTTTTGACTTTGCCTGATAGTTTAGAGGGTTTTGTATTATACTTTGATAATTCTAGGTTGGTTTAGTTTATGTGTTGATGTAACTTGGTAATGTGCTGTCTTATGCTTCTAGGCAACTTAAGACTCATGAGAAGAATTATCTCACTCATGATCTTGAGATAGCAACTGTTGTTTTTTCTTTGGAATTTTGGTGGAATTATCAGTATGGAGCGCATGTAGATCTTTCCATTGGTCATACATGTCCACAACATGTATTTGATTAGGAGAATTTAAATCATCACTAGATGAGATGGCTTGAGCTGTTGATGGATTATGGCATGACAATTATGTTGGCTCATGACAACTTTAGAGGGTTATCCTTGGTAGTGTGGCTCATGTTGATAGAGAGGTTATAAGATTGCATATATTGGGGTTAGGTTAATGGATGTTGATGATAGAGGTAAGATTTTTAGAATGCATAAAAATCATCCCTTGTGGTTGATGTGAAAAGTAAGAAATATAGTGATTTGGCATTAGTTATGCTAAAGAGTTTGTACCAGAAATATAGGGACCAAAATTTCTTAGTAGGGGGAGATAGTTTCCTATACTATCTGGTCATCTTTGTGTTCCAATAGTTGACGTGTTAATTGATATGGTTTTGTTAGAGGATCATAGTTCTAGGTATTATGTTCATCCTAGAGATACAGAGATGTATAGAGATTTTAAGAAAGTATAATAGTGGACTTCTATGTAAAGGGACATAGCTAAATTTGTGGCTAAGTATCCAAATTATCAAGAAGTGAAGGTAGAGCACACTGGATGCAATAGTTTAGAATTTCGCCATGGAATTAGGAGTGACTGATATAGACTTAGTAATTAGTTTACTGTTATCTAAGAAACATGACTCCATATGTGTTATAGTAGAACACATTATTAAGTCTACTCCTGCTCACCTATTCACACCATCTAGTCAGAAGAGAAGTATAGTAAGATATATTTGCAACAAATCATTAGGATGCATGGAGTACCATTTACCATTATCTCATATTGGGGTACATAGTTTATATCTCCTTTTCGAAGATCCTTTCAGAGAGGTTTGGTTTGGAAGGTCCATCTGGGTATAACGTTTCATCCGCAGATAGACAGTTAGGTAGAGAAGACCATTCAAATACTGGAGGATATGCTGAGGGAATGTGCAGTCAATTTCAAGGGAAGATGGATTGAATACTTGACTTTGATTGACTTTTCATGCAATAATGACTATCGCTCTAGCATCCAGATGGTCCCATTTGAGGATTTATAAAGGAGGAGGTGTAGGTTTTCCATTAGTTGGTTTGAGATAAGTGAGGCTTCTATAGTTTGGCCAAAATGTATTCACAAGTCTATGTATAAAGTTCAAAATATCCGTGAGAGATTGACAACATCTCAAAGAAGACAGAAATCTTACGCAGACACTCATAGAAGAGATTTAGAGTTTGAGGTAGATTATTGGGTATTTTTGAATATATCCCCAATAAAGGGTGTCATGTGATTTTTGAAGAAATGATAGTTATTTCCAAGGTATATTGGACATTATAATTTTTTAGGAGAGTATGCAATGTTGCCTATGAGTTGGATCTTCCAGCAGAGTTAGCCGTAGTCCATAATGTGTTCCATATGTCCTTACTCAAAAATTGCTTAAGTGATCCATCCCTAATTGTGCCAGTTGATAGTGTGAGAATTGAGCTTATCTAGACCTATGAGGATATTCCCACTAATATCTTAAATAAGAAGGTTCGTAAGTTGAGGAACAATGTGATAACATTAGTTAAGGTTCTTTAGTGGTATAATTCGAGAGTTCTACATAGGAGGCATAGGAAGTTATGATGCATAGATACCTGTACCTATTTCCTTTTGGTTCCACTTTAGTATAAGGTAATAGCCTATCTATTAAGCTTTTTCTTGTCCATTCATGAGCATGTAGCATGTAACATGTTGTTGTAGCATCTAATAAGGCCTAATATGTGTAATTGTGCATGATTTGATGTGTTCATGGTAGTTGGAGTAAGTCTTAGTAACATGAATCTTGGTTATATAAGTTAGTAGAATATTTAGATTTAGTTTGACTAAAACGAGTCATTGCATATTATATCCATGTTTGGCTCAGTCAGTTGGTCAGTTTTGAAGGTCTAGTTTCTTTTGTTCTAGAAGTAGCCTTCATTCGAGAACAAGCAATCCAAGGGATAGATATTGTAATATCCCATACTTAGATTACTTTACAAACTTTATTTTATCTTAGAAAAAAATTCATTCCAGGTGACCATAAGTTAAGGTATGACACGTGGAAATCCCTTATAAGTCATACAATGACTAGTTTGAGAGGGATCCAAAAATATGAAATTTCTATCCCTCAGACCACAGTGGTCTTATGAGTAATAGGGGGGATTCCTGATTTATGAGTCCCACTTATGATATGGATGATCCAATTTTCCAAACTATGTTAATCCAAACTAGTTTTTGATGTTATTTTCACACACTTATCAAATTTAAATGACCATATCTCCTCATCCATGAGTAGTTAGGTGACTTGAAATGTATCCACAAAAGTTCTTTGAGTCTAGTTTCCAACGCAACAAACAACATGTCTTTCTAGTTTGGAGTAAGGAGTTATGGGCATTTTACTGAGGTATGTACTACAGTAAAATTCTAGAGACTTAATTCTGCTTAGGTAACGCTGAGTTGCAGTCACGAGTCTTGACTCCAACCTACGACTCGTAACTAGACTTATGAAAATTTGATTTTGAATTTATATAGAGTTCCATTAGTCCCTTCTTTGATTCCACAAATGGAATCATGAGTCATGGTCCCTACCTATGACTTGTAGGTCCACTCATGAATCCTTAACGATGTATTTTTCAGTCATTTTTGGTTAGGAATAATTCGTTACTTCCTACCTCTTTTTAAACTAGTACAATGTCATTTTGGATTTATTTTAGGGTAAATATAAATAACCAAACTCTATTTCTTTATTTTATTAACCCATAAACAAATTAAGGTTAGAGTTTTCAAGGGGTTTTTCTTAAGAACAGTGTCTAGGATTTTCAACAGGGGATCTTGGTGCAATAACTTATCTATAATTTCTCCATAGATTCTCTCAAATTCAGGTATGTGGGTCATGAAAAAGGTTATGCTTTAAACCTTGTGCCCAACTATCCAATATTTTGGTTCATGGTCATGACTTAGAGATTTTAGGGTAAATCCCCAATATTGTTATTCATGTTGAAATTTTTTTATTGTATATAATCTTGATCATTAATCATCTTGATTTATATGTTCATAACTAGAAATATCATAAATTTCTATAGTTGAGAAGCATTGTCTAGCTCTAGAGTTCAAGTCCCTTATGTGGAGTCTTTATAAATTATTGTTCGTGATTTTGGGTTAAATTTCTATAGTTGGAGGTCAATGTTCATGAAATGATTTGATGTAGGGTTAGATTCGTGGTTCATGGTTCAGGTCATGTTTAGCTTCATGAGTTGTAAACTAAGGATTTTGATTTTAGAGTTTTGGTCTGGGACATGAGTTAGTTCAACTAAAATAAAGTAAAATATGAGATTGAGATTGTAATATGGAAGAGACAGTAAGTTTATGGGTGTTTAGATGGTTGAAATGGATATTATTTGTTTATGTTTAGTTCATGGTCAATTATGGGAGTAAATTTAACACCAAGAAGATATGGTAAACTTAGTATTTATCAAATACCATGTGCAACCAAATAAAGGTAAGTTCATAGCCCTTACTTTGGTAGGTTTAGGACCCCACCCATCATAGGGATATATGTTGAACCTCTAATCTTGTTCTTGAGGAACGTTTGTTATAGAACCTTACAAGTTAGTCATGTGATAGTTAAAAAGGCTAGAAAGAAGAGTTAAGTATAAAAGGAATACTTTTAGTTAATTTTGTCTCATTGTATATGTATTTGCTTATTTGAGTAAGAAGGTTATAGCTAAGGTAAGTATCATATGTTTATTTGTATAGCTAATCTCCTTATTTTTGTGATATCAGTTTTGATAACCTCCTGCATATTCATTATATTTAATGTACTAATTGAATACTTTCTTGTGTTGCATATCTTTCACACACGTAGATCTGACCATCCATCCAGACACTTGTGGTTGAGTTGGATCCTCATTCTTAGAAGAATGGAAGTGAAGCAGAGAGTTTCTACTTGATTCAACCTACTGGGTTAATTATATTTCATTATATTTTAGAGCTTAGACTTTGAGATAGTATTATTATTATGGTTTTTGGCCAGCTAGGGGAATTGTCCGAGTTTATTCTTATTCATCTTGTTAGTGGATTTCAGACATGGATTGTGTTAGCTTCAAGATATTGAGTTTCATTAATTATTCATATATCCAATGATTGATGTTAGGTTAATCATTTTTGTATACTACTAAATCTATGATATTTAATCCACTGAGTATGAGTGATAGATACAAATATGAGTTATGGGTACATTTAAGGCTACTAAGGCAACTTAGTGGATAAGGATGCTGGTCCCTCCTTGGGGGTGACTCTGGGACATGACAAAATCTTCATCCAAGTTCCTTTATTGGTGAATTCTTGTGCTATTTGCAGTTGCAAGAAATTTAAAGTATTTGTGAACATTTATCTGTCTTTTTCCAAGGTGATTCCTAATTTATTGTAGCTTGATTTTTGATAGGAAAATTTTTGTAATTCTTAACTTTCTGGGTTGTTTTAGACCTTTTCCTTATTCAGTTATGCCAAAATTTGAATCACGCGTTCCTTGAGTATGAAGTGACTCTTTCAATTAGATAGGAGTTCCATATTTGGAGAGAGTAATGATAGATAAGTTCACTCCTTCCCTTCTAGGACTAGCTCTATGCATCGATATTCTTATGTTTATTTTTTTTGCCTGTAGGGCCAAGAGTCTTTTTAGCTTAATTTTTTACTCAAGGTTGGTCTTGATTTTATCGTCTTAACTTGTATGTTGTGATTTGATAGATTCAAGATTGTTTGGGCTTGCAAGTGGATTTTGGGCTTCCTGCATCCAACCTATCTTTTATCATCGGTTTCTTGGTAGGCTACAACTTACCACTCATTATATTGGTCCTACTTAAGGTATATTTGATGTAAATAACTAGTTCAAGATGATTCCTAGGTTGGTTCCCTTATTTCAATAGTTTCTAATTTTATTTTATCTATTATACGCTCGAAGTGGAATTTTCTATTATTATGGGTTATGTTAGAATCCTTTTTGTTGTAAATGGATTATTATAACTTAGAGACTATGAGGGTATTCATATACATGTTGGTTCTACTATTGTTTCTCCCTATTATACTGGTGGCTTATGGATGATCCTGATACTATTGGGTATTATTTAGAGACATATTGTTTCTTTTAGAGCATGCATTTGGTCTACATTTGTCAATTAGATAAAATGGATTTCGACATTGTTGATATTGGAAAATAGAGTAAGTGGCTTACTAAAAATTGAGTTTTCGTATAACTAACCCAAAAAAGCCCTTTTTTTTATATATAAACATATACTTTTCATGATCAACCTGTTGGTATGGAATAATTTTTGGGAATAAATTAACTATACTAAAATAATAACTTATTTTTCACACAATATGTACCTTTCCACGACTTCTGGGCCGTATAGATCTATTTTCCAACATAACTTGTCTTTATTTTCTAAAGACTATCATCGTGGCTAACACGCTGATGATAATACCATGTTGTGAAAGGATTTTATATACGATTTGATCTCAAGATTTTGGACACTAAATGTATATTTACATGGTTGCTATGGTTATACATATGGTACCTATTCCTTCCATTGGCCCTATCGTCCAGGATCGCAATGTGAAGCTTTGATGAAAGGTATATGGGGTAGTAATGGTATACGTGGATGCCTCCTGTAAGTCCTGCCATGGGTTATTCTTGAGGAGGCTGCATAAATTTACTTGATTGTACTTTCTAGTTTCCCCTTACATTGCATACTTATGGTGCTTGGTTGTACCTTTCTAGGTTATGCAAGAAGTAGGTTGTGTTATTAGTTGTTTGCAAGTAATTGTTTTTTTTTGGTGAGCGTAGCCACATTATGGTTGCTTTCCCTTTTTTTGATTGTACCCCACGGTAGGTGGTGAGCCAAGTTAGCGTATTATAAGGTTTTCCCTTCTCTCACTAGTGTTGTTATTATGTTTGTTTCTCATTTGCTCTAGTTATTGCTTATTCTAGTATCTTATCTTTACTAATAGTGGTGGTAGTTTAGCTTTAATTTCTTTGGGAATATCTTTAGTAGACTTCACATTGGATCTGTAGGTATGTGTCGCGATACCTCTAGCTTTACTTGCACTTACTCTTATTATCTAATTCAAATTAGTTAGTTGGTCTTTCTCTATATTTGTTATCTTATTCCTTATACTTATGTTTTATACGACCTACTCTTCTTTATTAGATATGTATCTACCTTATGTATACCTTCGTTACACCTATTTGTCCTATGTTTCCTACTAGGTACCAGTTGTTTGGTACATATAAGGTACTTCTTCATCCTTTTTCATGGTCCCAGTATGAGTTATTAGTGTATATGCGATTGTGCCACTTTAATTTGGAGTTCAGGGATTGTGGTGACTTTACCACGTTTAGGATGTCCTTCTCTCCACCTGATCTTGTTCTAGCCCTATTTTTGGATCGGTATAGGCTTATATTTTGTATATTTTGATCCTTTGCGTTGTATATTTTTGATACTTTGTATTTTCGTCATCTTTTGTAGCTACTGATACAAGTTGTGGGGTTTTTCTTGTATATATTTATTGTTTATCTCTTCTCTTCTTCTCTTATTTATTGTTGTTGTTGTTTTTGTTGTTATTATTAGGTTCAACCCATTGCTTGCCTCTTTGGTCTATAGTTTAGGCTTGCCTATAGGTGGGTTTTATACGTGTTATCATTTCTTGATATTAGGTCATGACAAAGTGGTATTAGATATTAGGTTCACTGGTGTCTTCGGTGCAGAAGAAAGTGTCTAGTAGAGTCTCGCACATTGGTATGTAGACATTTGTATCCTATCTTTGGGAAGCTATAGGGTGTTTTAGGTAAAACTAGTTGATGAATTTTTATTAGTTTCCTTAAAAGAATCACATGGTTTCACTCATTTGTAGATGGTTCCCACCCATGCCGTAACATATAGAGATGAGGCTCCCCCACTACTACTAATGGCCCTAGCTAGCGGATAGGACAGAGCTAGAGCCTGTGGATGAGCCTAGGAGAGAGTTGTCTAGCCAAATCCTTTATCGATAGATCTGTATCTACCACAGCTACCTATACCACCACCTAACACTTTAAGAGAGATGTGAAGATATATGTGTGTTATGTTAATGGAGTGCCCACGTATGGGTCCATGACTTCTGCAAAGGGGGAGACACAAGGTGCTCGAGCTTCCCCTGTACAGCTAGTGCCAACTTCACTCATATGGCACATCACTTCACTCGTATGGCACTTCACTCGTATGGAACTGCCAAGGTTTTGGGGTTATTCGAGGCATGACCCCTACGAGTTCTTAGCTTAGTGTGGGGAGAGATTGTAGACCCTTGGGATGATATATTCCCATGGATTTGACTTTATTATTTATCAATTAGAGGGGCTAGCTAACTAGTGGTGGAGACTGATAGAAATGGTAGTCCAGTAGGATCTTCTCCATTGACTTAGGACTAGTTTGTTTAGGCCTTTAATGAAAACTATGTTCTATAAAGTTTCAAAGAGAGACTTAGATCCCAATTCTCTAGCTTGAAGTAGGGATCCATGTCGACTATAGAGTATGAGATCTAGTTCCCTGAGCTACCCATACATGGGGATGCTTTGCATCTTACTGAGGTTGAATGGGTCTGCCACTTTGCATTCAGGTTAAGAAGAGAGTCTGTATAGATGTGAAGTGTATACTTATAGATAGGAAATGCTTTTTGGATGTAGTTGATCATGCCCCGCACTATGGAGGAGCACCATTGCACGGACTAAAGGGATAATTGTAAGAGGTAACACTAGCAGGGAAATTTTAGTGGCATTCGAACCTCGGTAAGGGTATAATAGTTAGAGGCCTCACTATTGGAATAAGCAGTTCCAAGAGGGTTAGTACGTCCAACCTATTTAGGCCTCACTTTAATCGGGTGACAGAGGCCAGAGTATTTAGAGTAGCCATCCTTCTAGGGGCTTATCCTTTGGTATTCAGGGCCATGGTAGCCAAAGTGATTCTTCTAATGGATCTAGATGGGGAAGGGCTACTCAGGATTGTTACGAGTCTGGAGAATTCAATAATAATTCTATGGACTTCCCTTGGTGTAGGTCTATTCAGCAAATGACGTAGCCCATAGAGCCATTACAGACAGTTCCACCACCAATAAGAGGTGGTTAGCTAGTACCTTAGGGAGCTTATGGTGGGGGATAGAGGAAAATAACAGGGGGGAAGAGGAAGTGATAAGCATGGCACCGGTCTCTGTCAGTTGTAATTTATACCCAATAGGAATAAGTCAGAGACCTCATATGTTGTGGTTACTATTATTTTATCTATTTTAAGTCAATCACTTTGACTTTATTTGATCCTAGATCTACTCTTTCATGTGTATATATATCTTACATCTCGTTTGGGCATGAATCGTGAGCCTTGACCTATGCCCCTAAGTATTGATATTCTTGTAGGTGAGTCCTTAGTGGTAGATCAGGTTTACAGATCTTGTATTATGACCATATGGAAGTACGACACTTTGGCTGACCTATCTGTATTCTACATGACTTATTTTATTGTGATCTTGGTGATGGACTGGTTATGAATTTCCATTTTGAGATTGTTACCTTATCCTTGCGTAGGATTTCCTTAATGGTGTGGCAGGGTCCTACTTAGCCACTCTTTGGTGCATGTTGTATTATATATTTAGGCCAGTAGGTTCCTTTTTATGGGTTGTCTTTATTATTTATCTCATATTTATGAAAAAATTTCTAATCATCCTTCCTCTGACTTTATGCCTATTATTTGTGATTTTTTGTTGATGTATTTCCTACTGATTTTCCTAGCCTTCTACCCAAGAGAGATGTTGATTTAGCTATTAAGTTCGATCCAGACACTAGTACCATTTCTATTTCCTCGTACCATATAGCTCCGATAGAGATCTAGGAGCTCAGTGTTCAACTACAGGATTTTTTCTTGCTAGAGGGTTTATTCATCCTAGGATATCTCTGTAGGGTGCTCTAGTGTTATTCTTGACAAGACTCTATGTATGTGTATTGACTATATACAGCTTGATAAGGTTACCATTAATAATAAATTTCCTCTAACTTGCCACCGACATCTCAAAGACAACATTTTAGGCCAAATTTGGAAATCATGATTTCTAGTTATTTCTTTCGGGCTGACTAATGCCCTATTAGTTTTCATAGACCTTATGACTCAGGTTTTCAGGCCTATTTTTGACTTCTTTGTGATTATGTTTATATATTATAATTGATATAATCACGAAGTCAAGTGGAGTGTAAGGAAATTTTGAGGATAATGCTCTAGATTTTGAGGATTGAGTAACTCTATGCCAAGTTCATGAAGTGTGAGTTTTAACTATATTAAGTGGATTTTTTGAGGAGAAAGTTATTTCTGGAGAGGTAATTAGTGTTGGCCCAAAAAATGTTGTAGCAGTTCCCAATGGACTCATCCTACTTTTCCCACTAAGGTTCGAACCTTTATTTAGTTAGCTTGGTATTACAAGCAGTTTGTGTAGAGGTTTTCAACTATGTCATCTCTTTTTACTAGGTTGAAGAAGAAGTATGTTCCCTTCCAGTGATCAATAGATTGCGAGTCCAGTTCTATGATACTCCAGGAGTTTCTCACTCTAGTCTCAGTTTTGAGACTAGAAGTTGAGGGTCAACCTTATAGAGTCTATTATGATGTAACTTGTATTCATTTGGGGTATGTATTGATGTAGCAGGGTCTTATACTTCTCGATAGCTAAAGGATCAAGAGCGTAATACTTAGAGTTGATGGCAGTAGCTTTTGCACATAAGATTTAGAGGCATTATTTTTATAGAATGCACTCTGAGATCTTAACCGACCACCATATCTTGCAGTACGTTATGAGCCAGTAGGAGCTTAAATTGAGGCAGGTTCAATGGATTAAGCTTCTGAAGAAATACGATATCATCATTCTATATCATCCCATCAAGACCAATGATATTTCAAATGCCTTGATATAGAAAGCAATTAGTATGGGTAACTTGGCACACCTATAAGTTTTGAGATACCCTTAGCACTACACATTTAGTCTTTTGCTAACAAGATGGTCTGGTTCGATATTACTAACTTTAGTGGGACTTTATCTTCAGTTGAATCTAGTCTTCTTTGATTGATGAGATCTATCAGAGGCAAATTGAGAATGACATAATTCATATGATTAGGCATCGAATGCCTGAGGATGGGACCATCTTGGTTACTCTTGATTCAGATAAGATATTGAGCTATAACGGTCGTATATATGTTCATAGGGTTGGTGACTTAGTTCAGAAATTACTATGGGAGGCACTCATTGTTTTTGATACTCCATCCATCTCGAACAAACAAAGATGAATCATGAAATACACCAATGTTATTGGTCGTTTGGGATTAGAGGTGACTTTATAGACTTTGTATCTCGATTCTTAAATGTTAGAAGGGAGTTCAAGCATCAAAGACCTAGAGGAAAGATGTAGGGACTCCCTATTCCAGAGTGGAAATGGGTGTGTATTACTATGGGTTTCATTTCCAGTCTTCCTGATACCTCTAGGGGTCATGATTGTACATAGTTCATTATTGATTGATTGGCCAAGTCTTCTTATTTCTTGCCTTTAACTACTTCTTAGGGTGCAGAGAGAATGTATCACCTTAATGTACAAGAGGTTATCAATTTACATCAAGTTCTTGTTTCTATTATATAAGATGGGGTACTCAGTTTACATCCAAATTTTGGAGTATAGTGCATCGACATATTGGTACTCAAGTCGACCTCAACATAATTTTCCACTCAAAGATGGGTGGGTTGTTCAAAAGGACCATTTAGGTGATTTAAAATATGCTTTGGGCTTTGGTATTTGATTTTTTATTGTATTGGAGAGCAGTAACTAGCCTTAGTGGAGTTCTCTTAGGGTAGCTATGTAATGATCAACATGGTCAGTTACTTGCCTTTCAATATTTTCTATGTTTAGAGCTTTCTATTAGCTTCCCAAGTCATTTATGACTCTCTAGGACCATTAGTTTGGTTCTTAGGAAATTGTATATCTTGTTATCTTAGTTTCTCTAATTTAAAGAATTAACCATGAAAATGTGGAATTCAGAAGTGCATTCCCTATAATGCACTAGGAATTAGATTTTAATAGTTTTGTTAGCTCTGGAATGCCAAATTTTTACTAGTTGGACCTTTGGATTTAGTCCCTAGGCTTTCATGTTGAGATTGAGATGTCTTGTGGAAATTTAGTTAAATCGGAGTTCATTTTGGAGACTGGAATGACTTTTGATGATCGGAGTACCGTATTGAATTATGAGACTTTCATCAGCTTCCTAATGTTAAATTTGGACTAGTAGGGTCATTGGTGTGCTTATCAAGGTATGTAGGGTCATTTAGAAGCTTGTGTGGAAAGTTAGAAAGTTGTTGGTTCTAGTTCAATTTGACTTGGGGGTTATCTCTTCTCAAAAAAACTTATATGGTTGTTTTGACAATTCTATTGTGTATGGAATATTGTTTCTATGAAGTTTTCATAGTTGGTGTTCCAAAATCCTTTCCTAATTCTATTGCTAGCCCCCGTTTGGAATTTTTGAAACTGCTAAAACACATCTGTTTTGCAGTCAAAAAGTAGGCACGGTGTCCTACTGTGTGCGATGGTTACCTTCTTTCCTTGATATTTTCCCTATTTTATCTTTTCTACGGGGTTCCGTGAGGGGATATATAGGGACTTGGGATCCATGTGTGGAGTCTTGGCCTTTTTAAGAGCGGACTTGGACCTTGATGATCGTGTTGTGCCATATTATTATCTTGTGTAAAGTGTGTTCTTAGATGGTAGCCTTCGGCAGATCCTAGACTATGTTGAGATGGCTTTATTGTAATGACCCGCTCTTTCATTTCCTTTCCTCTTTCCTTTTCCTGTACTTAGAGACATTTAGGATTTTCCCCAAGTCGTTCATGACTTGCTGGGACGGGTAGTTCGGTGCCCTAGTGACTCGTTCCCTCATTATCTTAGTTCCCTATTTTGGAGTTTTAATTTTGAAATAGTGAAACTCAAGAGTAAAATAGTGGTAAATGTGCTCGAAATTAATTTCTGACATTTCCGTTATCTCCAAAATAACAAATTTGGTCTAGAAGGACTCTAAGTCCATGTCTAGGACCCTTGCATTTTAAGTTTGCTGTCTAGCAGAATGTTTGCCCAAACCGCTTGGGTTGGGTTGTGGGATGTTGGACTTTTCCTTCTTGGGCCTGGCCCAAGTTCGCAGATATTTATATATGTGCCCTACTGTGTTTTTAAAGATTTTAGCTCTTTTTACCACTTCTCATTATCCCTCTCGCCCAGCCTGCTGTTTGAGGCTTTGAACCTAGCCAACCTAAAGGGGGATACCTAGTCCCAGGCTTGCCATTGTTCCTTTTGTTAGAGGTATGTCTTTTTCCTTTGTCTTCCTATAGAGGTAGTAACTATTACCCATGGCTGAGGATCTGGCTGAGTGTAGCTATAGCTCCTTGTTTAGATTTATGGGGTTTGTTGTGGTCTCTTTAATTTCTAGTGGTTATGTGTCAATGCATGGGTCACAGCTTGCTACTTCTATATTGTTATAACCTATTTGGTTCTAGTTTAGCACATGAGTCTAGCATGCATGGTGCAATTGATTAATTATTGCTAGTTATGGCTCAAATTGTGAGTTCTAGCATGCTAAGCTATTTGTTTTTAGTTCCTAGATGGTCGTAAGTTAATACTGCAGCACCAACTTGAGGTTATAGAATCCCTTTTGCCAGTTTCGGTTTATAGATGTGTTCTTATTTTCCCAGTTTGATTTGTAGACGTTTTACCCTTTGGATCCCAGTTGGTTTATGAGAAAATTCTGGATTTTTTGGCTCTATAATGTTTCTCCTCCTAGGTTCTTGTTTTGGTTTGGTTAGAATTAGCCCCTTGATGCTAACTCTAGACCCCTCAGAGGCTTCCTGCTTCTGGAAAGGAAACTGTAGGATCTTGAGCTTCTCCAGCACCTCGGGGTCACCTTGCCGAAGTTATTTGGCGAGGTCGCTCTGCCAAAGTCGTTGTAGAGAGGTCGTTGTGGCGAGGCCGCTTTGCCAGTCAGTTTGGTGAGGTCGTTCTACTAAACTTGTTGTAGCGAGGTCATTGTGGTGAGGTCATTTTGCCAGTCTGTCGTTTTGCCTGTGTTGGCTCGGCTGAAGTCGCTATAGCGAGGTCATTGTGGCGAGGCTACTTTGGCGAGGCTACTTTGGCGAGGTCATTGTGGAAAGGCCACTTTACTAGTCCTTCTGGTGAGGTCGCTCCGCCGAAGTTGCTTTAGTGAGGTTGATGTGGCGAGGTCGTTGTGAGTCATTGTGGCGAGGTTGCCTTGCCGATCGTGTTGTGTCAATGTCTCCTAGAGAGGCCACCGAGGTTGCCCTAATGAGGCACCCTTGTTGAGGTTGCGCCAGCGATGTGCTGGTCAGCCAAGTCGTCTTAGCGAGATTTTCCTGATGAGGGTGTTTGGCCAAGCCGTCTTAGGGAGGTTTTCTTGATGAGTTCACCTCGATGGGTTCTCCCCTGTAGTCTCCTGCTCATAGAGAGGGGTTCGCCCCCTCACCTCATCTTGGTTTATATGATTTATTGCCCATTCCTAGACCACGAGATCCCCTAAGTTGAGGACTATGCATGCCAGGGCTTTTAGCTAGGTTGCCAAGCTGTGAGGCTCATCTCCTGCCTTGACTTACTTGTTAATGAGCCTTATGATTCATATGTGACCCCTAGATTTGTGAATAGTATAGCTATGGATGACGTCGACTGTGTTGGTGCTCAAGATTCACCAGGCTCACACTTCGGAGGCTTCTGCCGCTGTCGAGGTAGGCTAGGCTTATTTGTGTAGTACAGACCAGGTTAATATTATTATGATGTTGTATTCTAGTAGTGTGGGAGGGGTTTCTTAGGTTGATCTTATCTTATTTTCTATTATTCGCTGTGTACTTCGGGGGCCCATCACAAGACATAGAGGGCAAAGGCCTGTGCTATGAGGCTTGGCCACCCGGGGGGGGCCAGTGACCTCGGTAGCAATCTC
>JBDJHY010373899.1:0-18422 GCA_039654485.1 Withania somnifera | reverse complement strand
TTTCTTTATTTTGCGACTAGCTAGTAAACTCTTGTATTAGCAGTCCACTATTTAGCTAGTAGAGGCTCTAAGACTGAGGTATATGGTTTTGATACTTAGGTTTATCTATTGATTTTGAGTGTATTTATTGATTATTGTAAGGTGCCTATTACACTTCTGATATTCTTTTTGTTGCTTCCATTAAGTGATGTGAGTAGAGCTTTGAATGGTCCAAGTCGTTCTTTCAAGGCTGCTAGGGTAGCTTTGCAGCAAAGGATGTTTTTCATTCATAGAAGGTTAGCTCTAGGGAATGAAAATCATCCCATTCATGTGTTAGACCTTCAGATAAACCCAATCAGTTAGATCAAACTCCATGTCTCTTCTCCTAACATTAGCATATGACCTCTTCCTGCTCTGAGTTATCTTCAATCTTATCTTGAATAATCTGAACATTCTGAGTGGCCTCAAACACTGACTATGTCCCTATCAAAGTTATATCACCAACTACAAACCATCCAGTAGGAGATCTACACCTCGTCTCATATAAGGCCTCAATTGGAGCCATTTAGGTAATGGAATGATAGCTATTATTTTATGCAAACACTATCGAAGGGAGGTGGTCATCCCAATGACCGGTGAGTCAGTTAAGAAGGACCTCAACATTTCCTCTAGGGTATGTATGGTCCTTTCTTCTTGAACATCTATCTGCGTATGAAAAATTGTGTTTAGATAAACCTATGTAAATATTTTTTGAATGACATGAATAACTGAGAGGTACATCTTGACTATATCTTGAGTAAATATATTTAAAATGAAAGATAAATGAATACCATGCATCTTTACTATATCCTGAAAGTATATCTTACCATAATGCTCTGCTAAAAAGTTGGTCATGATAGGTAGTAAGTGAGCTAACTTATCCATCTTGTCTACTATCACCCAAATGGGATCATGATGCCTACGGGTACGGGGTGAACATGTTATAAAGCCAATGTTAATCACTTCCCATTTCCATGTAGAAATCTCAAAATTCTTACTCTCAACTCCCAACTTCTTATGCTCACTTTCACTTGCTAGAAGTTAGGACACTTAGCCACAAAATTAGCTATGTCCTTCTTCATACCATTCCAGCACAATACCCTTCTCACATACATGTACATTTTTGTGGCACTAGGGTGAATAGAATACTTGCAACTGTGAACCTCGGATAGGATCTTCTCTTTCAACCCATATGTATTAGGAACACACTAATGACTCTGATATTGAAGTACACTACTCCCAATTGGGAGACAAGCCATACTTTCTTCTTATCGATAGCACCCTTGATCTGGTGCAACACCAAGTCAATATCCTACTTCTCCTTTACCTCTACAACAAAAAATGACTCAGACCCATTCTACACTAGCATTCCACCATCTTCGGTACAAACTAGTATAACACTTAAGTGGGCATGTTTGAACACATATCTAGAAAATTCATTGTTACCTTACTCAACATGAGCTCACCTCTTCGTAACAGTCTACTAAGGGTGTTATCAACTACATTGGCCTTACTTAAATGATAAAGAAAACTCATGTCATGGCTTTAATCATCTCCTCTGCCAGATGGTCAATTTTTTCTAAATTAATATGTACTAAAGACTCGTTTATTCAATGAAAATATCTCGGTGGACAACACAGATAGTGACTTTATATCTTCAAGGAAAAATATATAGTTTCTAGCTCAAGATCATGAGTTGGGTAGTTCTTCTCATAATCCTTGAGATGCCTAGAATCATATTTTATACCTTTATCATTTTGCAAAACGACATAACCTAGTCCAACCCTGAAATCATCACAATAAACCACAAACACTTCAGTACCCTCTAGAAGGGTCATTATTAGGACCGGAGTCAACTTATTCATTAACTATTAGAAGCTATTCTCATAAATATGTGATTACTCAAACTTGACCTGCTTCTGTGTTAATCTTTGAGTGGAGCATCCAAGGATAAAAGTTCCTCTACAAACCTCTGATAATAACACTTAAACCTAAGGAACTTCTATTTTTTTATGGAGAGGTGGGTCTATAAAAATTATTCACCACATCTATATTTTGACAATCAACCAAATACCCTTGATAGAGATAACATGGAGGAGGAAATCCATAGATTTAATTAAGAAATCACACTTAGAAAACTTAGCATATAACTAATGGTCTAGGAGGATCAGAATGATTACTTTTTTCAAGACTCAAACACGGGTCATGATGGTGTCTACAACCTACTCATAGACAAGGCTATCCCTATATCTCGGAGTTACACACAATGGGTCGTAACCATTCACAACCACAAACAGGAAGTAAACTAACGGAAATAAACAACAAACAAAAGGAGGGAAGTATACATACCCATCAAAAAATTTATGGCAATGGCATTTGGAGAGACAAGTCAGTATATCCAAAAGAGATATATGTATATACATGATCGGCGCCTCAATAATCAAGCGAAGGCCCACGCCTCTCAATATGAAGTAGGATCATATAGCGTAATCGGTCTGTACTAGGAGCGATCTCGCACAATAATCAAGAAGTACCCCGCGAACATAAAAAATATTTCTAGTTATATCCTAAAAATAGTGCCATGCCAATGGGTGTCATGGCATATACATTCATATAAGTAAGGAAAAAGCTTTCAAGTTTTTAAGCCAGAAAAACTCTCCAGTTTTAGTTAATCAAGTCTGTATTCCATTTACCATATCCCAGACTGCTCATGTGCTCACAATACCACAACCCAATATCTAAAATGCATGAAAGCAGAAAAATGATAGAACAAATATGCCTACAGCGCACTAGGATCGGTCAGAAGCTAACAACTAAGTACACATGTTGCTTGTGGAAAGAACGGGACACCTCCTAGCCTAACACCCATTACGTCCCTCCTTGGGACCCTTGGAAGCAAGTGAAAAAGATATAAATGAATTAAGGTAGGGTAGACAACCTAAAACTCATCACATACATTTAGCCACACCACATAAGCACCCCAAAATAGTCCATTCCAAGGAAGGGTAAGCCTAGCCTACCTAGGTGCTGGTGAAGGTCCTAAAAAAGCGTAGCACCAGCTAGAAGCTCTGAACATGTTTGAATTGGTTTGAAACTATCCAATTATATATCTAGACGTGAAAAGATGAGTAATTGTACCCATATTTCCAGATGCAATCTGGTTCAGAAATCAGGCATAAAAAGAGGCACATAGGACCCGCTAACGGGACCCAAAAATTATATTCGCCACGGAGCTCTTCACATCACTAGGAACTCGTGCTCTAAATATTAGCACAAATCGAGTGCGGGAAAGGCTTCAAAATGCCAAGAGATGAAGTAAATTAAATTGTAAAACATTGCGAAATTACAAATTTTACATAGAGCAATTATGTACCAAGAGAGTAGGGGAGACCCAACTCCAAAGTAGAACAGAACTAAAACACCACAATAACGCCAAAATCCAACTGCCACTAAGGAATGACTAGCTTGATCACAATTCCATTAATGATGGAAATCACCATTGCAATGGAAATTCAAGGAGGGAACTTACCTAAGAAGAGGGGAAAGACGAATTACGAACCAAGGATTAATTCCCCAACAATTTTCTATTATTCCCAACACATAAACGTGCTTTAGAGAGAGATAGGAGTGAGAAAGAGACAAAAATAACATCAAAAAATTGAGGTTGGAAATTATACACTACTAAGTAGCAGGACCATTGTTATCGCGCAGCTGAGTGTCACAATCACAGGGGTGGAATTTATTAGCCATCGTGGTCGTGATGATGAATCTCTTGATCATGAGGAAGAAGGAAAAAAAGGACCCAATATTGCGAAGGGGTTTCAAAATTGTGTTTAAGGTAGAACCTGACCTTCGCAATCGCGAAGAACATCAAGGGATACACCATATGTTGAATTTTAACAGAAATGTGTTCGGAGTCCAAATTATTCAAAAGATATATGCACACAAAAACACAAAGTGATATTTTGAACTCAACATCACAGTATAAACGGACATACTAGATCATTTAAGTAGAAAAGAACACCAAGCCGGACTAAACCAAAACTAGCAACTTCCAACTTCCTAAATGGACACATTAGGAAGTGCATCAGTAACCCAAGTAGCCCAAAATTACCATTATAGAGATAATAGAAGCATAAAACGAACTCTAAATGAACTGAATTCCAACAAAATATCTCAAATTCAAAAATAAAACCCCAGAACATGAACTAAAGGTCCAACTAGCCTAAATAGGCATTCCAAAGCTAATGGAAGCATCACAATTCCAATCTGACAATTAGATAACCAAAGTCCATCCTAAGCTCCAAAATGAATTCTAATTGAATTGAATTCCCACAAAATATCTCCAAATCAAAACCAAAAGCCCAAAATATTAACTAAAGTTCAAAATAGACCAAATTCAAAATTTTGGAGCTGAAGGAACTGAAAAAAAATCCAAATATGAATGAGTTTACTAAGAATTCAGTCTCAAGATCCACCATTTTAAGGTTAAGCCTTCAAATAGGGAAACTGAGATAAAAAGCTATAGAACTTTCAGGGAATAAAACAAACGGTCCTAGAAAGTGGTAAATGGCATGGTCAGCTAAGAGAAGGCTCTAAATATAGAAAAATCTTAAAGGAAAGTAAATGACCATAGGGCTCCTTACAACGTCCACAACTAAACAGGACTTTAATGCTAGAAATTCAAGGAAATAGTGGTATTTGAAGGCTCAAAGATATGTGGATATTAGGCTCGCATATCACGCTTTGTCTCCTAGGTAGCCTCCTGACTAGTCGACGCACCCAATGAACCTTCATCTTTGGGATATATCTGGATATGAGCCTCCTCACATCCCTATCTAAAATAGACTTTGTCTCCTCAATACAAATCAAATGATAATTTATCTACATTGAATCTATGCAAAGCACATGGGATGGGTCAGGAACATACCAACAAAGCATGGATACATAAATTACCAGATGGACAACAGCTAAGTCGGGAGATAGGAAAAGTCTGTAGGAAACATCTCTAACCCTATGAGTGTCTCATAGGGCCTGATAAACCTAGGGATAATCTTAACATGCCAAACAAATATCATAACACCTTTAATGGTCAAAACCTGGAGAAAGACCTTGTTACCAACACTAACTTTAGGAGATAAAACCTGACATAGGACTTCTGCTTGCTCTGGGCATCCCAAAGTCGATCCTGAGTAAATCTGACCCTGTCCATGGTATACAGAATCCAATCAAAACTCTAGGGAGAAGTCTCTCTAACATAACCAACCAACGAGCACCCGGTAACGCCTACCACACAAAGCCTTAAATGCTGCCATATGAGTGATGTAATGATAACTATTGTTATATAAAAACTCTGCTAATAACACATATCTATCCTAGTTAAAACAATAATCAAAGAAACAGGACCGCATCATATCCTAAAGTACCCAAATAATCCTCTCCTACTACCCATCAGTATAAGGGTGAAATGATATACTCAAGGCAACCTCTGTACCCATCTCTCTTTGTACTAAGCTATAAAACCATTAGGAAAATTGTGTGTATCTGTCTTATATAATAGAAATTGGTACCCCATGAAGTCTAACAACTTAGCAAACATACAACCCATCCAAGACCTCAACACCCTAAGAAGAATGTGTTAGCAAGAAATAAGTTGACCTGGTCAATTGATCCACCATGACCCAAATATAGTCATGGCCCCTTGATGTGAGAGAAAGGCCTAAAATTAAATATATAGTAATCCTCTACCATTTCCACTCAGGAATTGGTATTATCTAAATCTCACCGCTCGGCCTCCGGTGCTCAAACATCACCTACTGACAGTTAAAACACTGAGAAGAAAAAAATGATATACTTCTCCTTATACCCTACTACCAATAATACTGCCTCAAATCATAGTACATCCTAGAAGTAGAAAGATAGATAGAGTATTTGGATAAATGATCCTCATGCAACAGAGTGTGAATCAACCCACTAAATCCTGGAATCTCCAGGAAACCGTGAACCAACAACACACCATTTTAAGCTATCTTGGCCTAAATGAAATCACCCCTCAAAACCCTTTCTCTCATTTGAACTAGATGGGTATCCTTGTACTGGAGCTATTGAATATGATAAAATAAAACATACCGAGTCTCAACATGTGTAACAATCTACTCTAGTATTGAAGTATCCAATCTAACAAGCATATTGTCCAAGGACTAAATTTCTCGAGCCAATGGCCTCTAAAAAAAATAAAATCTAAGCTATCGTAGTAACTACCTTCTGGTTCAAGGCATCTGCAACCACATTTTCACTGTCTGCTTGATATAGAATAATCAAATCATAGTCTTTTAGGATCTCAACACACCTCACCTCTGTTGTCTCAAGTTAAAATCCTTCTAGTTCAAGATGTTCTGCAAGTTATCGTGATCAGTATAAATCTAAAAGTGAGCCCCATATACATAGTATGTCTAGAACTTAAGCATGAAAAAACCACTGCCAACTCCAAGTCAAGGGTAGGGTAGTTTCCTTCATGTTCCTTCAACATCCTCGAAGTATAAATATAAGATGACCCTACTGCATTGGGACACAACAAACCAAATACCTGAAGCATCACAAGACATTATATAGGGATGACCGTTGAACGACAAGGCAATCCCTGGGGAAGTAGTATGAAACTCTTTTATCCTCAGTAAGCTAGACTCAAATTCGGATGACCACTGGAAAGGAACACCCTTCCACGTAAATCTATCCAAAGGAGATGTGATAGATGAAAATCTCTAAACAAATCGGTGGTAGTACCCAACTAGCCAATGAAAACTGTAGATCTCTAAAGGAGTGATAGGGCTAGTCCAATCACGAATCACGACAACTTATCTAAATCAACACTGGTATAATCACTCGAAACCTTATGGTCTAAAAAGCAACAGACTCAAGAAAAACCTCACACTTAGAGAACATGGCATAGAGTGGCTTAGTCCTCAAAGTCTGGAGCACTACCTTTAGGTGCTCCCCATTCTCTATCTAACTATGTCATGAATAACACAGTCATAAAGGATTAAAAATAGGTCCTGAATGCTTAGGTCATCAAATCCATAAAGGTCGTAGGGCATTAGGTAGCCTAAATGACATCACTAGAAAGTCGTAATGCCTATACCTCATTCAAAAAGTTGTCTTAGAGATATTCGCAACCTGAATCCTCAACTGATAATAGTCGGATCTCAAATAAATCTTAGATAACACAATCCTATATCTAGTCAAATAAGTCATCAATGTGCGACAGAGGATACTTACTCTTAGCAGACACCTTGTTCAACAGTCTATAGTCAATGGACATCTACATCGACCCTTTCTTTTCCTTCACAAACAATACTGGGAAACCCCAAGGTGATACACTAGTACATGTGAAGCCTCTATCAAAAAATTCCTACAGCTGGACACTCAATTCACGAATATCTAGTACATGGTAAAGGGCAATAGAAATTGTCTAGTTTTCCAACTCAACCTCGGTAGATAAACTAATATGACGCTCGGGTGGGAGGCTAAGTAAACCAGTGGGAAACACATCTATGAACTCACAAACCACTAGCACAGACTCAAGGGAGGGAGACTCATCACTAACAACTCTAACATGAGCTAAGTACTCATGACAACCTCTAATAATGAGCCTAAAAACCTAACAATAAGAGACAACCTAAATTGAGGATTGATTAGTGTGTTGGTGCCACAACACCGAGGTTGCACCAGGTACAGATAAGGTTACGATATTGACATATAAATCCAGGACCACGTGATGAGGGGATAAATCCAAAATCACATCTAAATCCAACTTATCTATATCGAAAAAGTCGTCCTAAGTGTCATAACCCTGAGTGGTCACCTTATATGATCTATATACCCAATCCACCACTAGGTCTGCGCCCACAGGGGTAGACACACTTAGAGGCATAGATAATGTCTTACTAGAAAAAACCCAAATGAGTAGAAAAATATACTATTGCATATGATAAAGTGGATCCAGGATCAAATAAATTCAAGGTTGAGTGCCCAAAAACAAGTAATATAGTGGTGACAATAGTATCTAATGCCACAACCTCGTCTTTATCTAGAATGGTATAAATCTAATGAAAGCCCCCACCTAACTATTGCTCACCACCTTTACCTCTCGATCCCTCTATCTCACCTCCTTCTCTAGTTCTACGAGCAACTGTTTGTTCACCTCTAGCAAGCAGTATTGTTTACAGTGGATAGGTAAGAAAAGCTATGGTTTGTTTAGCCCTATGATGAGGGAAATCCCTATCAAAGTGACCTTTATCCCCATAATCAAAGAAAGCCCCTATATATCGATCAATGGTAGCCATGGATAGTCTCTTACATACTGACCCATCTCCCTGCACTCATAACAACTGCCACTGTATCTGGACTAATTGCGGGAACCATTAATCTGGCCTCGTGAACCTAAAGATTGACCCCTAGAGGGCTAGTTTCTCTTTCCTCTTTCAGAAGCCAGTAAGGAAGCCTGGTACCGACGGATGGTCTGAATTATCCCACAATAATCACTGCCTTCGGACCAAGAACCCAATAGTTTCCCTAGTGGCATTGTGTCTTCTCGCTACCTCTTGGGCCTGGCAAGCTAGAATCTCTATACTGCGAGCATGGTCGGTAATACCGAGGAAATAATCCTTCACAACCAACATCCAATCAACTTTACCTCACAGATCCAACCTCAAAATATAAACGAAGTGGTGAATCTGCTCCTCCTTTGTAGGAAATAGGTCATCTACATGTCTAGAAACCTCAATGAACCGAGCCGCATACTTAGAAACTATCATAGTAGCCTGTTGTAGACCTTCGACCAAAGCCTACAACAACTCTCATGCACTCCTAGGTTAGGGGGTCTAAATTGGGGGGCCTGTGATCGAGATACACTCTTCACTAGTGACTAGCAGAACCCTTAAGCAAATAAGTAGTACATTTAACCCCATGTGTCTCCAATAACTCTAGGGTCCTCATAAGTTCCTTATAGGTAGCTATAAACTATTAGGGTTCCTAGCCTTCTTCTCTAGGGAACTTGTCCAGTGTAATTCTTAAGAAGTGGTCCAACATCTTCCTCACCCCAGAGGTTGGTATTGTAGGAACCCTCATAGATGTAGATGCAGTGGTAGTTTGAGCTGGCGCGGTAGGTGGCATAGGCTATTCCACTAGGGATGTAGATACTATGGGAGGAAATACACCCTGTGCCTCTCCCTGAGTAGATTACTGTGGTACATCCATCAGTGCCCCACCGAGCATCTACAACATCTGCCATAATAAATCTCTAAATGTGGCAGGCAGCTGGTGTGCTGACTACAGTGGGGGTGTAGGAACTTTCTATCTTTTCTTAGTGGCCATAGGAGTAATAGTCAACTGAACATCCCCTACTACCCCCTCCTGATCTTTCGGGAGAAGGTCTAGATCCACGAACGAAGCTCGGGTATACACCATTTGTGAAATAGTGAAGCCAGGGCGAGTCCTTCAAAAATGGTACAAAAATAAAATGTACAACAAGAACAAAGGGGTGGAATCTTTACTAAGATTCCCAATAGCCAACCGAAGAATAGATATGGATGTCTATTAAGTACTGATTCATAGGAATCTACTAGGTACTTACTCCATATGCCAAAGACACTAGTGAACCTAAGCTCTAATACCACATTGTCTCGACCCAAACACGGGCCATGATGGAGTCTACAACTCTCCTATAGACAAGCTTTTCCCTACATTCTAGAGCTATACGCAATGGGTTGTAACTACTCACAACCACAAAAAGGAAGAAAATAATGTAAATAACTAACAATAGAAGGAGGTAAGTATACAAACCCAGCCAAAAACCTGGTGTCAATGGCATATGGAAATATAAGTCAAAGTATCCAAAAAAGATATATACATATACAAGATCCTAAAATGTATTACTACAAAAATCCTGCTATAAACAAAATAAAGAGAGATACATAAGCCGGAATACAAAATCAACTTAGACAACACCGTCATCTACGAAGGACATAATCTACTCGGCATGATCATGTCGTCTACAATAATCCATACCAATATCTACACCTTGAAAAACACTACAGGAGTGCAGTATAAGTACCAAAACACAGGTATCAAATAGGCATCATAGGCCGTCTGGATAAAGTAAAGTGCAAGTAAAGTGACGGAGAGGAAAGTAAAGAGTAGAAAAGCGATATGAAACCAACTACAAAGCTAGGGCTACTAATCGGTACAGAAGAGAACTACGGATCATAGGAAGGAGTAGATGGAATATAACAAAGTAATTCTATGTACTGGCATCGTACAACAGTATCCATAATCAGATAATATCGAGAACCAAATCATAGAGACTATGCCGAGACTCCAATTTAGGATACTAGCATGAAAGAAAGATATAAAGGTAAAAGTGACCAATATGGCATGGATTTAAGTAAAGTAAAGAGAATATATAACCCAAAAGGACCCACATAAGACCACTGGGTCCAGACAAAAAGAAAACTAAAAAAAAACCTACCTGACGCCCCATCCCGTAGGTTGGTACAATAAATGTAAATAAGAACTCACCATCACTTCCCTCTTAAGCCCGGCAAGCACAGCCAACGTGAACAGGATCAATGCACGGAGGTGAATAAAGAACTTAGGATATATGCACTCAAATCAAGAGTACACAACTCCAATCTATTGCTTAGCGCCTATGCCAAGGATGCGCCTCAATAATTAAGAGAAGGCTCGCACCTCTCAATCCAAAGTAGGGCCTCATTGTGCAATCGTTCTTTATCAAGACTGTACTCCCATAATAATTAAGCTAGTACTCTGTGAGAGTCAAAACTATTTCCATTTATACCTTGAAAATAGTTTAATGCCGTCAGGTGGTCATGGCATATACATACATATATGTAAGGAAAATGATTTCTAGTTTTTCAGCAAGTAAAACTCTCCAGCTTTTATTAATCAAGTTTGTGTTCCATTTACCATAACTCGGCCATGCCCATGCTCATAATACAACAACCGCTATTTAAGATGCATAAATGTAGCATAGTTGTAGAACAGATAAGCTTGTAGTGCACTATGATTGTCCAAAAGCCACCCATTAAGTACATATCTCACTCACAGGATCTTAACATGGTACAACACTAACACTAGGGTTCAAGGCTAGTCGCATCAAGGCTGAGAAACCCACACATATCCCAACACCCTCTAAGTCCCTCCACGGGACCGTTGGAAATAGGTGAAATAGGTATAAAATCATTAAGGTAACGTAGCCGGTCTTAATACAATCCTGCACTACTAGCCACACCACACAAGCACCCTATAATAGTACAATCTAAATAAAGGTAAGCCTAGACTACCTTGGCACTTGAGAAGGTCCTCAAATTCGTGTAACTCCATCCAGAAGCTCCAATCAAGACTGAATCCACTCGAAAATACAAAATTATATATCCAAAACTCGAAAGATGACGAATGATACCTAAATTTCAAGGGGCATTACAGGTTAGAAATCAAGCCTAAACATAGGCTTGTGGAACCAACTAAATGGTTCCAAAAAAGAACTTATCCATGGAGCTCTCGGTATCACCAAGAACTGGTGATCTAAAGATGAGCACAAATAGGGTGCGGTAAGGACTTCAAAATCCCTAGAGATGAAGTAAAGTAAAATGTAAAACATTGTGAAATTGAAAAATTTACACAGAGGAATTACGTAACAAGAAAGGAGGGGAGACCAAACTACCAAATAAAATCAAGCTAATAGACCATAATAACGCGAATAACAAGCTTCCACTAAGGAAGTTAACAAGGAATAACAAGCTTGATCATAATTCCACTAATGGAGGAAATCACCATTGCAAAGGAAATTTAGGGAGAGAACCTACCTACAAAAGATAGGGCTTACGAATTACAAACTAAGGATTGATTCCTCAATAATTTTCTATGATTTTCAACACTTTGAGTGTTTTAGAGAGATCTTGAATTGAGAAAGAGAATGAAATAAATTTTGAAACATTTATATTAGAAATTATATACTTTCAGGTAGCAGACCTTCGCAATTGCATGACAGAGTATCTTGATCATAAAGGTGGAATTTATTGTCCATCGCGTTCTTGAGGAAGAAGGAAACAATGGGATACAATCACGTTAAAAGGCTCTGAGATCGTGATAAAGGTTGAACCTGACATTCCCAATCGCATTATATCCCTTCAGGTTATCGAAGAACATTAGGGGATATACCAGATGCTAGTTTTTGACAACAAAACCAACTGCTAAGAAACACTCAGAACACCACCTGGAGCATGTTCAGAGTCCGTATTACGCAAATGAGATATGCATACACACCAGAAATGATAATAGACACTCAATGTCACATCAAAATATCCATACAAGATTGGATAATTAGAAACCAAAACCCCAAGACAAATTGAACTAAAGTAGAAACTTCCTAGCTTTCCACACGGACCCTCAAAATTAGCCTAGACACATTGGGATGCGCACTAGTGACCCAACCTTCCAAAATTATCATTCTAGAGCTGATGGAAGCGTCACAATTTGAATCCTACACTCTCATCATGTAAAGACATCCCTTGATCCAAAATGAACTCTAGTTAAACAAAATTCCAAAAAAAAATAGCTCAAACTTTAAACATGAACCCCAAGATATGAACTGAAGGTCCAACTAGCCCAAATTCAGCATTCGGACCTTATGGAAGTGTCAGAATTCCAATTTGAAACTATTATCACAAAAAGCCATCCTAGGATCCAAAATGAACTCCAACTAAATGAAATTCCCATAAAATAGCTGAAACTCAAAATGAAAACCCCAAGACATGATCTAAAGTTCCAACTAGACCAAATTCAGCATTTTGGAGTTGATGTAACTATTGTAATCTGATTCCAAATGTGTTTACTATGAATTCACTCTCAAGTTTCACTATTTAAAGTTTAGGCCTTCAAAATAGGAAAATTGAGATAACAAGCTATAGAACTACCAAGGAACAAAACTAAATGTACCAGAAAGTTGTAAATGACTTAGGGAAGCTAACATAATGCTCTAAAAGTAGAAAATATTGAAAGGAAAGTAAATGAAAAAGTGATTCATTAACACTTTCAATGACCAACATGTCTTCCCACCCTGGAGTAGACTAAAATATCATCAATTAACACAATCACGAATATGTCTTGAATACTCTGTTCATTAGATCCATTAAAGTGGTTAGAGAATTCGTCAACCAAAACTAAATTAATACAAACATGAAATTACAATATTGAGTTTGAAAGGCGGTCTTTGGAATATCACACTCCCTATCTTTGAGTCAAAGATAAAAGAATCTGAGGTCAATCTTAGAAAAATATTTGGCTCCCTGAAGCTGGTGAAAAAGGTCATCAATCCTAGGAATGTGATACGTATTCTCTGTGGTTACTTAGTTCAACTATCAATAGAATCCACACAAATAGAGATAACAATCTTTGTTTCACATGAAAAATAAAGGGGCACCCAATGGTGAAACACTCGGCCTGATGAACCCCTTGTCTAAAAGATCTACTAACTGCTCCTTAAGATCCTTAATATCAGTTAGGCTTCTCTATAAGATGTGATGGATATTTGGAAGTATGGGGAGGGATATGGATACTGTGTAGATCATCAACAAATACAAGATAAAACTCTCTAACTATTAGAAATAAATTCAAGGTAGGGTTTATGAACTTAGAGCCCTTAACCCTAACAATTTGATATAAATATCCTTTAGATATCATTTTACTTTCCTTGAGGTAGCTTATGAAATGAACCTTTGCACGATGGAGCAACCACCCCACTCCAAGACTAACTCACCTGAAAACTGAAACTTGACTATTTGGGTTCTCCAGTCAACTAAGGCATAGCAAGAGCATAACTAATCCATATCGATGATGACGTTTTAAGTATCCCATATCTAACTCTATTATATCTTCAATGTGACTTTCGTAAGAACTAAAACTAGGAATTTTTTTATAATCTTTTGGAAACTACGGAATCACTAACTAGGGTAGAGACTCAGAATGTTGGGCATTTTGTTCAGGACTAATCCTAAATTTTACAGTAACATAGGCATATTAAATTAAAATATAGACCCCGGATATATTAGCACATAATAATTAATAGAGAAAAATCCTAATATACTCGGTGGTAGCATGGGGTGACACCACTTGTCCCTAGCAGGATCTAAGTATACATAACTAGTTTTTGTGCTTATCTCCATTGGTATCAAAGGTAGCACCTTTCTTAGTAGGGAGATATGGATGATATTGAAGACTGATCCTGACTATTATTTTGACTCTTCTTTCAAACTACAAGGGAATCCCTTAACCTGTGACCCAATTGGACAAAACAAAAACTACTATCTTGGTCGCCTAAGAACCTCACTAGGTGATTATTTTGACACTGGTTGAAAGTTAAAAAAGTCATGAAGTTTTCTAGTGCAGAACCCTGATACTTAGCACCGGATGGATTATCCTTCTAAAACTAATAAGATTAAGATGCCAGAGTTGGTGCACTAAATGAGGAGGGATTCAATGCTGAAAAACTTTGTCGAGAAGGAGGGTTGCTACCCCATCTTACCTCTAATGCTGTCTCTAGTCATACTGACTCATTTTTGCTCTCTTGTTCTTCTCTCTGTCTCCTTAAACTTTTCCTTCTCCGTCTGATATGCATATTTCATGAGTCAGGAGATGTTCATGTCTCCAATCAATATCAACATCTTGTACTCTTTTTTGACTAAACCATTAATGTCATGGATATACTTTCTCATCCTAGACCTAAGATCACAACCATCTCAGGAGCATGTTTTGATAGATGCGTGAACCTATGTCCATACTCAAAAATAAAAAGTTTCCCTAACCACCAACATCTTCTCCACGTAGTACTATTTAATCTGCACTAACTTATTACTTCTTGGTCAGTACTTAAGAACATACCACTGCACTACGTTCGAATAATCACATGACATCCGACTACACGCCCTAATAAAAAACTATTCCCACTCTGAATTCTACAATTCTGACTTCACAACTCTGGCATTAGGATCATTCTACCACAACATGCTATCCCAAATACATCTTTGTCCCATAAAACACCTAACTTTATCCTTTATATCATGTCCAGCATTGCCTTGCTCTCCTCCTTTAGTATATACCATAAAATCATCTTTCTTTACTTCTACTACTTTATTTAATACTAACATAACTCACTACCAATAAGAATTAGTGAGGAATTATGAGAAAAACTGGAGGTTCATGGTCCTGATCTAACTGATCCTAGTTTCTGTACTGACGAACTGGCCGCCTACATACAACTGCTCTTTTAGGAAGCATGATTAAAAACATGTAAATAATGTTTTAAAAAGGATTATTGGAGTTAAAATCCATAGTGCAAAGTTAGACATGAACAAAGGTAAACTTTCCTAAATGTTTAGTAGCCTCTTAGATTTAAGCGTGGCGCTCTTTACACTCATAAAAGAGACTTTATGCAATGATGGCTTTCTGCAATTCTAGGACACTTGAACTAAACATTTTAATACCAACTTTGTCACACCCCTAGTTTACCCCTTAGATGTGATAAGGAATCCATAGCCACCAAGAGGTTGTGGAAGAACCCTTGGGTATGGCATACAACTGCTCAGCGGAAGAAAGATAAAAAATAAGGGAGTAATAGGATCTTAGTAGAATCAAGTTTATGAAGTAGTGAATGAAAATGCTAAAACCAAACTTCAAGTCTATTACATATCTCTATCTGAAAGCCACTATAACTGAAGGACTGGGCTTCTAGGACAAGTCCCTATCTAGTCTTGTTTCACCACTATAACTAAAGGACTGGGTTTCTAGGAAATATCTAATAGAAGTATCAAGCTCAAATAAGACAAATATAAAGAATACTCCAAGAAGCTTGACCTTAGACCACGAGGATTCGCTAAAGATGTGCTAAACAGGATCTACAAATATTTTAACTTGAGTTCATGTGGATGGCTACCCGGATCTCACCATAAAAATATGCATGCATAAAGTTTGTATCAGTACTTGGGATATACTGAGTAAATGGAAAGGTAAAATGAAAAAGCTCTATCAATATGCTCAACTAAAGTATAACATGAAATGGGATATGTAATGCATGAAGAAGTCTCACTCTGACTCTCAACATCAATAAGAAAATAAAAAGCAGGACTGAAATTTATTAGTAAACTTCAACTTAAAAGAGATATAAACTGTTTGGCCTAAATATACTATCTTGACTTGAGATGACAATACACCACTATGCTAACACAAGCTAAATTAATCACCACAATAAAATTTGAACACTACTATGCTAACTCAATCCAAGATAAGCACTACTAGGCTGACTCCATGATGCATGATAGATGCATGTATTTAAAATATCAAGTATTAATATAAAATTAAATCTCATCATGAATAATGGAATCATAAGTAAAGTAAAATTGACATCATTTAATTGAGAACTGCAAATCAAACTCTAAGCTACAATCTCAATATTCAATATTATGCAATACTAACAATTTATAAATAAAACTTCACCTTTTAAGAGTATAAGTAAAACACAATAAACATTTCTTATCAAGAGTATAGTTAAAACTATGTAAAATATCTCAAAGATCATTAGCTTTAACAAGGTAAAAAGACACTTAGTTAAAACCTTCTCAAAACTCTTCTTGATACAAACTGAAAAATAAGCAACAATGCGAGGTTTTATAATCGACATAGTCCATCAATTATCTATGAAGTTCAACATATAACCCTATGCCCGTGTGTCTCCCGCAACCTTACCAGAGTAAAGGGCCACTCAAACAATCTCCCAATGGATCAGTAACTCACACAAATAGGCTGAATTAGGAAAAAAACACTTTTTTCTATGTTTTGCGATATAAGTTATGTGATATGGTCCTCCTTCCCAAATACACTTGATACTAATACTACTCCCAAGAACTGACAAAATTTGACTACTACTTTATCGACTAGTGGAACCTATTTTAGAGAAACAACTTGCCAAAAACACTTAATTTAGCCTCTCTCAACCTATGATTTAGGTATTAAAACATCTTTAAAATACTTTTGACTCTCAATTGGGCTTAAATATTTATAAAAAGCCAAAAAAATCAATATTTTCTGACAATCTCTGAAAAACAGTCTTAAACTTTGTAAACTCAATTAAAACAATAAAAATATGACTCTTTCTTCAAAACATGATTCAACATATATAACTTCACAAATTCTAAAGAAAAAACTTATCATATCTCATGCTTCTTACTACAACGCTACAATAATGACTACAACTTAAATTCTTGCAATAATGACTATCATGCATTTGAATACCACTCAAGAGACATGCAACTTCACAAAAAAATATTTTAACTTTATGTAAAATACTCAATAAAAATCAAATACAATGCATGGACTGATAATCTCAACATATAAGATAAATTGGAAAACCCTGGAACTTACTAGTTCAAAATTCTCAACTTGAAACTTAAGGGTTTGGACACAGGTATGGAAGGCAACCCCTGTTTAAGTCCACATATATTTTACGAATATATCCTACACTATAATTATATAACAAAGTTACTGATTTTTTTAGAATAACCCTAGAGTGGAAAACTTTAGAGAAAAACCATGCTCTTTTTGCTTCTAACTTTGACTCATCTTTTCTTTAAACTAATTTCTTCTATAAGTGTTTGGACATAGTTAAACATAGGAAAATATAGTAGTAGCATAATTTGCACTTGTTATAGAACATAAAACTATCACGGCCCAATTTCTTTGAACATAATAGCACCTAGTATACTACCAGTAGGAGAACCAACCCTGTAGTCTAAAGCTGAAGTGGAGGACTACTATAACAAAAGAGAAAATTACAAGTATAATAAGTAGAATATAACTAGAATCGTAATACTCAATCTAGCGAAATTACAATGAGTGGACAATACCCAAAATCGGTAGTCACTAATATGAAATCTCTAAATATAGAATATGAATTAAAAGTCTAATGTAAAAGTATCTCCGAAAGCACAAGGACATAAGCCAATACTAAAAATAGAAAGGACAAATCTAGACGCCAAGCCCACCCTAAATTTCTAAAAGAAAAAGGGTGGGCTTTTAGAAATTTAGGGTGGGCTTTTAGACATCATTCATAGTATAGACATCATACAAGTAACTTCAAGTAAGACAGGAAAGACTGATAAAATCATACAATGCAGAATAACCCACACAATCAGAAATATCCAATAATCAGTAATATCAATGGGCAAGTAATAACAGCAATGTAATAAAATAATAAACACTTCAAAGCCCCCATAAGGAATGTAGCGTACACAGTAAACACGCTTACCCATTGGCCGCCCATATGACGAAGGGTAAAC
>JBDJHY010373791.1:0-18423 GCA_039654485.1 Withania somnifera | reverse complement strand
AAATAAAAAGCAAATTCAAATATTGATAGTAATATTTTCAGGAGTAATTATTGAGGACAACAAAAAAACATAATAAGCTCACATATTATTTATACCAAACTAGAAATAAATTTGAACAAAGGCATCCCCATCTCAAGATATCAGATGCTCTATTGTTATTTTATCTTTGGAAAAAATTATAACTTGTAATGACATCTTGGCATAGTAATCAAACACTGACAATAAAGAACATGTCGAATAGTAAATCTTCTTTTTGTTCGATTTACTATTAATACATAAACTCAAATAATTATCATAATATTGCAACAAGTCAAAATGGTCATGAAGAGGCTCAATATCTACAACAAGAATAAACAACCAAGTAGATGTTTGGGACTCACGAACATTCCTAATAATCCCAACATCTATGCTCTAGAGTCAATAAAGACCACTCAAGGTTATAGGGTATCTACAATTGCAAATACAACACCAATATGAAATCAAGAAGCGGACTAAAGGAGGGGACAAGGATCATGGTTACCAACCTAGAAAATCCCAACCCAAGAATGTATAGTTACTATAATTATTTTCTATATAAGCCAAGTCTAAGATTGGAGGCCATAGCCTACCTTTCCTCAGAAAACAAGATCGTAAATACTGAGTAGAAAATGTTCGGACTGCTCCAAGTACTCCAAAAATGCACAAACGAGCTCGAATGATTTCAAGAAATAAAAAAATAACAATGTACAGGTTAATATGAGTCAAACAATATCCATACAACTATGAAAATAGTCGGGGTCAAAACATGGGTCAGAACAGGCCTAAGGGTCCACAGAGCCGAAATTCGAGCAAAGGGTATAAAAATATTACCCACATCATAGGGAACTTGTACCTAAAATTAGAAGTTTGTAATGACCCTTTCGGTTATTTTTTTTTTATTTTATATTTTCTTGTATTCTAGAGCTTTTTTGTAGCAACCCTAAGTCTTTTGTGACTTATCAGAACTGGTGGTTCGGTTCTCGAGTTATTCGTTGTTGTTATGCTCGTTTACCTATTTTAGAGCCCTTAATATTAAAATCATTGATGTTAGTCAATATTGCGTTAAAATAAACTCAGAACGAATTTTTATAGCTTCATTAGCTCCAGAACATGTACTTTGGTCTAGAAGGACTTGTGGTTCGAGTCTGGGAGCTTTTTATTTTGAGTTTATGCAATTTTGTGTGTTTTATGTATTTTATGTACTTTATAGTTTATAAGTGAATCTTGAGTAGTCATTTTATGATCAGGCATCAAATTGAAAATCTGACTGTGTAATCAGTTTTAAAATATTGAGTTTGGATTTAGTTAGTTATTCGTTTAGGTTCAGGCCAACCGGGCTCATTGGGGTGCTCGTTGAAAATTTGGTTCTTTTGGCATAAAGTTTTCTTTGGTAAACATTTCATCAAAATGACCTTGGGTCGAAATTTCATCTACATACTCAAGTCTGAAATATCATTTTCATACAGTTAGCATATTTTATTTGTGGTCATCAGATTCTGAATGCATATGGAATCATTATCTGAAGTTTTGAATTATAGTAGAATTAGTTGTCATCTAGTTAAAGCTATTCACTCATCGCGATCACGGTCCCATGGTCGCGATCGCGTAGTGTTGCTTCCAAAGCCTCCGCGATAGAGGAAGGCCCCTCGCGATCGCAGAGCTTTGACCCCCTGTTGTCCTGATCTTTCTATTCGTAATTGTGGTCAAATTCATGTGGTATTGGTCCCACTTGGAAGATGACCTTCGCGATCATAGTCGCCTTGTCGCGATTGCGATGAAGGAAATCTACCAGGTATAAATTTGTCCAAAACCCTATTTCAGCAATTTTGTTCATTTTTTTTGCTTCCAAACATTATAAAACTCTTGTAAAAAGTTGTGGGTCTTTGCATGAGTGATTGGGTGACATTGGAAACTTGATTTATTTGATTATTCATTAATTATTGATAAGTTTTCACTTTATTTTCTTCAAATTTCTCAAAGTTGGTTCTTCACTTTATTTCATTATTTCAAGATTATTTCTTACTCGTCTTAGATCCAAACTTGGGGTATGATTTCCATATGATGTAGGAAATATTTTGATACCCTTTGTTTGAATTTTGAGTTTGCGGGCTCATAGGATTTGTTTAGCCCATATTTTGACCCCGGCTATTTTTATAGATTTATGGATATCGTTAGACTCGTATTAACGCGTAGACTATTGTTTTTTTAGTTGTGTGATCATTGGAGTTCACTTGTGCATTTTTTGATATTTGGAGAAGTTAGGGCATCTTCGATGCTGTATTTATGAGCCTATCTTCAGAAGTTAGGTAGGCTACGTCTTACAATCTTAGACTCGGTTTATATGAAATAATTATGATAAATAGACATTCTTAGGTTGGGATTTCTAGTTTGGAACCCGTGTCCTTGTTATCTCTTTAGTCTGCCTCTTGGTTATGTATTACAAATTCATTTGTGGTTATAGTTATCCTACAACCCTGAGTGGTCTTTATAGACTCTCGAAAATGGATAGTGGGTAACTGAAAATGCCCGTGAGTCTCGGGTATCGACTTAGCTAGTTATGCTTGTTGTAGATATTGAGCCTATGTTGGGCCGAATGGCTTGCTTGTGCTATTATTTGTGGTTGAGCATATCACTATGGAAACTGGTTTTTATTCATTGGTTTCTAATGTTTTATGGCCATGAGATCGATATTATTGATTTTGAAACCTTGCATGGCCTTGTAGGCCCCTTTTTATATTATAAGACTAAAATGAGCATTTCTGAGATGTTTTACCTATTTCTGGTGATAAATGAGATAAATATTGACTTAACTATTATTTTTTTGATATTACTAGACTCAGTGAAGATCGAGAGCTAACATCAATTATGCATGTTTGATTTGGCCTCGATGAAGCCCGAACGGCCTATATTAACAATTTATGCTAAACTCAAGACTTGGGGAAGCCTGAGCATATGTTGAGGTCATTTTTATTTAGGCGTAGGGAAGCCAATCATTCATGCATTCACTGATTGTATGAGATTACAGTTCAGATTTAGATAATTATTAATATGGTACGCGGGGAGGTCCTCTATGGACCCTATCAACTCTGCAATGACATGCATATGACTGAGGGAGAGGTATACGATATGATTTGGGGTATCCATGGGTATTCTTCCTTCCGGACCTACGAGTATTGGAGGGGAGCATGTACATTTATATTTCACATGTCCAGTACCATTTGCATTCATGTTTGTGTTACTTTCTGCAATTGTCTTTATTGGTTGTACCTTTTTTTTGTATGGGTGTCCAACATGTGAGATTTACTTGTTTGTATCTTTCGGCATTATGGGGTTCCGTGGAGACTTTCTTTTACTTCTAACTATTCGTCTTTACAGTTATGGGACGGAATTATATTTGTTGTCCTCCCTATCCTGAACCACCTTAGTAGTATACTTGTTGTTATTGATTATTCTTCCCTTTAATTTATTTTGAGGTTACTGGTAAATCACCATATTTTTTACTTAGTTGTTTAACTTGATAGTTGAGCATGGATTCTGATATGTTCTCTCTTTGTTTTACCTAAACCTTCCTTGTTAGAGGCTATTTACTTAGGATATTTACCATCATATCCGTTAGCTAGTTCTTTACATGATCGATTTGTTGATCTCTATGGATTGAAATCTTTATCTATTTATCTATTTCTTTTATTTCTTTTATATTCCTATTTGTCCTAGCCTACTAGCTGCCCATTTATTTTGATACTCATATTATACTCTGCACTTCTGGTGCAGATTTATGTAGGAGTGGTCAGTGTTGAGACCCTAATTCAAGCCTGATTTCATTACTGAGGTAGATGGTCGCTTTTGGAGTCCATAAATGCTCTCCTACCTTCTATTATCCTTTTATGTTATTATTCTGAGACAGATGTTATATTTCCATTTCAGACATGTACTCTTGTTTTAGTGGCTAATGTATTTGGATATCAGATCTTGGGGTTATTTTTGACTTATTATGGACTTCCTCCTATCCCTTTCCCTTCTCTATATCTTCCGCACTTACTTTATTATTCTTATTGCGTGCTTTTTCAATGATTCTCTTACAGTGGAATGTAGGTTCCCTCATGACATGAGAAAATTGGGTCGTAACCAAATTGGTATCATGGCTCTAGGTTTATTGATATCCTTGGTACATGAGCTAGTGTCGAATAGCATCTTAAAGATCGAATGCAGAGACTTCCATATCTTATCTTAAAGAGGCTACAAGGACATCTTTAGGAATTCCTTCTCTCTTCTCTTTTATACCAAGCGTGAATCGTAGTTGGTTTTTGGAGAATTTTATTTGCTCTTATTCATTCTTTCGAAAATGGAATGTACAGAATTATCGAAAACAATAGAGGGTGACGTACCTATTACAACTCTAGTTAGAACGCCAAACAAGAGCCATAAAGGTAGAGGTCAAGCACATGCCATTATAGGTACTCTATCTAGAGCTGATTAGCTAGTTAGAGCTATAGGGATTAAGACTCAAGTTGTACCTGTTTTATAGCCGTTGGAGGTACATGGATCTGTTCTTTTCTCAACTATGGTTGCTTCAGTTCCAGCCTTGACCCTAGAGATGAGGGGGTTCTTGCTTTATTTTTTGGGTATGTCAGGATAACCGATAGTAGGGGTGCAGACTTTAACCCAGTTTCATTCAGTCCAGGTACACCGCCAGCTCCGAGTACTCATGGTCTAGGGGTTCTTCCGAAATCTAGTGCTTATGGTTTTGATATTTCACCTTTTGTCTCAGCATATCCAGTTTAGGTGCTCGAGCATTAGTTCATCCTTCTTCAACACCATTAGTGTTTGCTCCACCGGTGATTCCACCTATTCCATATCACCCGCCTATGTATAACTCATATCATTAGGCCTTATAAGATTTTTGAGGTTGAGTCCCTCGAGATTTTCTAACTTACTGGGTGAATACCCAAGAGATTTTATCGACAGATGTTAGGAGGGGTTACATAACCTAAGTTTACTTGATTCTCATGGTGTTGACATCACAATTTATCAAATAGCCGGCCTATCCAAAGAGTGGTGGAGGACATTGTTCTACAAGGTCATTTGACTCCATTTGTATCACTTGGAACTTGTTTCATAATACTTTTATAGAGAGGTACATTCCTTGTACAGAGCAGGACTGTAGGAGAGAGGTGTTTTTGAGACTTGAGCAGGTTTCTATGTTGATTTTTAAGTATAAGGAAGAGTTTTATTGGTTGTCTGTCTATGGTTCTAGTTATGTCTCTATTGAGATGGAGAGAGTTTGGTGTTTTACTTAGAGGTTGGATGCAGATATCCATCGGTCGACTAAGGTTCTAGTTGCTACATTGTTGAATTTTCATACTATTTTAGAGTTGGCTCGTACTATTGAGGGTTTGGACCATAGTATGAGAATTATAAAGGAGAATAAACCCCGTTTTTAGGGTCACTTTAGTGGATTGAGATATAGTAGGCGAGGATATGATTCATGGGGTAGGAGCCTACCTTAGTACTCATTAAGGGGTAGTCTAGTCATCCCATTCAGGCTTCTCTACAAGCTTCTAGTAGTGGGTCTCAAAGTTATGAGAGTCAGCTTTCAGGAAAACATTAGAGAGGTTTATCCAGTTGTGGTGGCCATTCCTATTCTTCATATTTCTCTAATCACATAAGTTCAGTTGGACCTTGTTATACTTGTGGTAGTATTGGTTATTTGGCTAGAGATTATCCCTAGCCTGGTTCTGTTAAGACTGTAGCTCAGACTTTTGTTATGCCAACTCAACTGGTTAGAGTCGTTCAACCTCAGGGCCAGGGTGGTGGTTCTCTAGGCCATAGTTCTCCTTAACGTGGTAGAGACAATGGTCATAATGGTAGTTGTGGTATGGTCGTTGTTATTTTTATGTTGTGCCATGTAGACTCAAGGAAGAGGCCTCTAATTTGATTATGAAAAGTACTATTTCTATGTTTTATCATCCAACTTCAGCTTTGTATGATCCAAGATCTACTTGCTCCTACGTGTCATTTTATTATAATCCATGTTTGAGTATAGTTAGTGAGCCCTACCTTGTGCTGTTATCTGTCTCCATCCCTATAGGTGATTCTTTAGTAGTGGATCGTGTGTTGAGATCCTGTTTTGTGACTGTTAGGGATGTTGAGACTTGGGATGATTTAATATTGCTGGATATGATTGATTTTGATATGATCCTGGGTATGGATTTGTTATCCCCTCATAAAGCGGTCCTAAGACTGTGACCTTAGCTATGCCCAGTATACCCTCAATCGTATGGCAGGGTTTGATTAGTTACACACCAATTGGGATCGTTTCTTGCATTCAGGCTAGTCAGTTAGTATCTCATGTTTGTTTTACATACGCTTGCATATGTTAAAGATGTTAGTGTTGATTCTGCAAACCCTTAGTCAGTGAGTATCCTAATGTATTTCTAGATGACCTCCCAAGCCTACCACCTGAGCGAGATATTGATTTTGACATTGAGTTAGAGCCGGACACTAGGCTCATTTCTAGATCTCTTTCGTATGGCACCTCCCTATATGACAAAGATCAAGACTCAAATTTGGGAGGTAGGTTCTCTTAGTTATTTATCTATCCTTTTTTTTGTTTTCGTGTTCTTTTGATTTATCTCATTTTTTGTGCTTTTGCTTCTGCTATCTGTATCACTACCTCTACCCATATTTTGGATAACTATATTCATCAAGACTTAGACAACTGAATAAAATCACCTAATATGTTTTTGGGGGGAGAGAGGTAAAGTTGTATTCTTCAGCATTAGGGGCTATGTTGGAAACCTCCAAAAAATTAAAAAGAGGCAGTACCATAATCACAAAGAACCTAATAAATCTAGTAATTGTTCAGCATCTTCTATACCTTCTTCTTTACTCCAAAAAAATAAAGTATTAATGCAGTTCTCTTTGATTTTGTTTGTTGGGTAGGATTTGTTCTCAAAACATATGTTGTTTCATCCTTTTCATATTAACCACCATATGTATGACGGAACTATCCTCCACTATTGCTTTTGAATCTTACTTCCTCCTCTCTGTATACAGTAACTAAGGAGGTCGGTTGTGTGTTCTGGTATTACCCAATCTACTTGGACTAAACCTAAAAACATAGACCAAATTTGTACAGTGACCTTGCACTGAAGAAACAGGTGACTATTCGTCTCCTCTTTTTCTTGACATAAGAAACACCGGGATAAAATTTTAAAACCTCGTTTTTTTAGCTTTTCTTGTATTAAACATATTTTTCTACCAACCAACAATGAGAAACATCTTATCTTAGTAGGAATTTTGAGTTTCTAAATTTTTTCCAAGGTTCGGGGATACCTCCTGCTTGTTCCATCACTTCTTTTTTGTATAACTTTCCCACAGAGAATCTCCCATAATTATCATGTTTCCAAATAATTATAGTTAAAGTTGTATTTAATCCTTTGAATTCCCCCAGCTTGCCTAATAGTTCAGAAACTCTATTCACCTCCCAATCATTTAGAAATTTTCTGAAGGTGAGATTCCATCCTTAAGGCGACCAAGTAATAACAATTGATATGCGGAATTGTTACAAAAGGAAAAGAGGTCTAGAAAGGCCTCCATCAAGGGTTCCGGACAAATCCACTTGTCTTTCCAGAAAGAGATTTTAGTGCCCCTCCTACTCGAAAAATTGAAGTTATCATCTAGTTGAGACCACAAATTCTTAATTGATCTCCAGAATGAAACCACATAGGTTGTAGTCACTACATTAGTGCTCCAGTTGTCACTCTATCCATATCTGTTGGTGACCATACCTTTCCATAATGTTTTTTTATCTTTTACAAACCTCCAAATCCATTTTAAAAGTAAACATTTGTTGTACAATCTCATATTTTTATGCCTAGTCCCCCAATTGCCTATTTAGTTATGTTGTTTTCCACTTGACAAAGTGTACGCCCTTGCCCTCCTTGTTACCCCTCCAAAGAAAATTCCTTCTCAATTTGTCTAGCCTCTCTTCCACCTTAGAAGGTAGTGGAAAAAGGGACATAACATATGATGGTAAGGAATGTAGAATAGAGTTTATGAGGGTGATTCTATCTCCTGAGGATAGATATTATGCTTTCCAACTAATAAGTTTCTTCTCAGTCTTCTCAATAATCTCATTCCAAATCAGAATCTCTTTATGATTATTACCAGTGGCATCCCCAAGTATGTGGTTGGGAAACTTTCAATCCTACATTTCTAGATGTCGCCAAGCTTTGTATATTAGAGTCATCTTTGACTTGAAGCGTGCTTCTCCTCCAGATGATTGAAAGTCCAGAAACAGCCTCAAAATAACTAGGATCATCCAAATTAAGCTAATTTGATATGCCTTAGCATCACCAAAGATGAAAGTGTCATCCACATATAAAAGGTATGGCATATTTGCATATCTACCTCAGTTTGATTACCTACACTAGACCCTTTTATCTAGTTTTTGTGAATGGTCACTGATGAGTCTTGATAAATCATCAACACAATAACCAAAGCTAAATACGTCGGAGTGTGGCGATCAACAGCAATATGTGAGAGTGTCTGCAAAACAAAGCCCAGGGTGGTCTCCGGGGTAGTTCTCCAATGCTTAAGTTAGTCTTAGAAATGAGAGAATTCCAAGAGTATTTGTGAGTAGTATAGCGAGCATACCCTTTCTTTAATTGGGACTTTTATATTGGTTTCCTGTAACAACCATCCTAGTGGGTGTTGTAAATAGGGGATCATTTCCGTGTAGTCACAACCACTCTCCATGTAACAGTCGTGGCTTTATTAATGGGCTAGATTCCCTCAACGACTTTTAGTGGGAAAACATTAACGGGAAAGATTCCCTCAACAGTTATTATTGGTAATTATCCTATCGTTACTCTTCGTTATGCAATTAATAGTAATTATTAATTGCTATTAATCTTTTATTACTGCTATTCTACAGTAGTCCTCCCCCAGAGTCGATGTGTGTGTTCACGTCACTCGATCGGTGTCTTGGCGGAGATGGTCGAGGTGCCCCTGGGTTTTTCTTCCCTGGGGTCTATAGATGGCTGGTGCTGGTGTGGTGTGCAGTCCAGGCCAAATTTATGTATTTCGGATCGACTTGTCGAGGTCCCTCCTGGGTCCTGAGGTAAGCCAAGATAACTCGTTGTTGAGGTGAGAGGTCCTGTTTTTTAGCGAGCTAGCCCATCACCCAAGTGACCAATCTGAAGTCATCTTTTTAACCAACCTGGCTCAAGGCCAAGGTGACCTTTTTGAAGTCATGTTTTAGACGACCTGGCTTGTCGCTAATTTTATCGTGGTGCCCGATGCCTTGGGTGCTACCGTCGTTCCCTTTTTGAAAGAAGGGTAAAGTGGGAGTTTTTTCCTCGTTTCCCGCTTTTCCCTTCACGTTTCATGATCCCCCTAATCTTTTGACACGCGTCATAATCTCTGCAGGAGACGTATCATCTTCTGTCCTCTTTGTTAGGGGAACAGGCAGCTTTTACTGCTTTACGTCTTTTTCCTATTTCCCATAAATTGCCATCATTACTTGACCTCTGGGTTTTCCACCACACACACACACACATATATATATATATATATATAACCCAACTCATTTCCTTTAATCTTTTTCGTTTTTGGTCATATCGTTACTTTTCTTTAGGGCCTTTTAGTGTATTTCAGCGTATTTCATAAATTTCTAGGATCCTTTTTCTATACAACTAGTAAGTATGTCTTCTTCCTATACTCCGTCTTATCTTTCTTCATCTTCTTCTCCTTCTCATAGGTATGAAGCAAGAGTTTATCGAGTGGGTAACAATTTATCCTCCGTGCAGTCTTTGACTGCCTCCCTCCTGAATTCTAGGTAACGGGATTTAGAGGTTGTGAGGGTATTAAGTAATCTTTCTGCAGACTATTTGTTGTCTTTTCTTAGAAAACAACGATTCCCTTCTAATTTTGAATTTGTCCTCCCCTCCGCTAGTGACAGGGTTCATTTCCCCCCTTTGGGGTTTTGTACCCTGTACACTGAGCACATATTGGCTAGGTTGAGGTTTTTCGTATTCCATTTATTACTCTGTATTTTGGAATCATTTGATCTCAATCTTGGCCAATTGACCCCTAACGCGGTGCACACCGTGGTCGGTTTCACCTTAGTTTGTTGCGAAGTTGGGGTGGTCCCGTCTTTGGACTTGTTCAAACACTTTTTTACCGCAAAAAAAATTGGGTGCTCTTAGGGGGTGGAACTTGTTTAGCGCACTCTGTATTCTTGGGGTCCTTCTTCCTTCTAAAGTGTCCGATTGGAAGGGGAAATTTTTATTTCTTAGGCTAGACGGGGGCCAATTAATGCCGGATTGGAATTTTGGTAGAATTAGGCATGAGACGCCTCACAGCGTCCCTCCCCTAGACCTTGCCCTCGTCGACCGAATTCCTTCTCTCTACTGTCGCTTTACCAATGCCGACCTCTCCCAGCCCGCATTAGTACTGTTAACCCTGGTGGCGAGGTGGTGCCGTACGAGGAGGTCCTATCGGAAGGGGACCCAGGTAGTTTAGAATTTTTTCTTTACCAAGGTGTTTTTTGTAAATTCCTGAATTGACTTGTGTTTTTGTGCTGCAGTGGTTCGTGTAAGCCTTGCCATACCAAAAAGGAGGAGTTTTGACCTTTTTATTGTGCAAACGCTAAGGCTCGGGATAGCTAGGGACATCGTTGATCCTTCACGGGCTTTCTCAACCGGTGTCATTGATCTCTCGGAGCAGTCCGGTGGAAGTCGGGGAGAGAGCTCGGTTCCTGCACCTAGGTCAAAGAGGCTTAGGGTTTCTCAAGTGGTTCCTGCACCTAGGTCAAAGAGGCTTAGGGTTTCTCAGGTGGTTCCTGCCGCGGGGACCTCTGTGGCTAGCCTTAGTGAGGTGAGGTTTCTTTTTCCTCCTTGCATTTTTAACCTTCAACTCTGTATCCCTTAGCTTCCAACTAACTTGTCTTTTTATTGTAGGCTTTGTTTAAGGCGGCGTCCACCTGGTGGACAGTGCAGCGGAGGAGTCTCTCCATGAGAGGGCGCAACAGGTAGATCTTGAAGCCTATTTGAAGGCCTTTGAGGACAGTGGAGAGAGAAGCTGAAGGCAGTGGAGCTAAGAATAAAAGCTACCAAGGAGAGGGAAAAAATGGTCAAAGAAAAACAACGAGGGGTTGAAGCGGAGCTGAGCTGAGCTATTTGAAGGAGACCTTCGTAGACTGGCAGGGAGAGTTTGCCTAGATTCTCTTCGAGAAGATCACCAAGACCTCCGCCTTCATAGAGTACGTCTCCGTGATAAGTGATTCACTGGTCAGTGCTACCAGGGCAGTGGCCTTGGATGAGGTCTCTCGGGCCTACCCGGATATTCTAGTCCATAGTGACCGATTTCACTATAATGCCAGTAATGAGTCTCGAGTGATGGAGGACTTGATCAGGGCTATTCTAAACCGACCTGAGCTTCCACTAATTTGTTATTTTCCCAGCGTTCTTCCCCTTTGATTGTGGAGGAGTTAAGGCTTGCAATAAGGATGCCGATCCGAACATCGCATAATTTTGGAGGCCAAGGTGGCCATACTTGCCTTTGCTGATCTTTAAAGCTCGGTAGTCGAGCCTTCTATAGAGGTATCTTTTAAGGTCACAGCAGCCCCTGCCGAGGTACCTACTGAAGCCACTACAGCTACCCCGTCTACTGATCCGGCTATGAAGATAGAGCCGATCTCAGTGATCCCCCATAGCGGAGATAATGTATAGTTTTTTTTTAGGATTTTGTAATTTTCATACTTAGTTATATTAGCCTTGTAAATATTCCGGGCCTGCGAGCCCTCATTAATGGAAATAAGAATGTTTTGCTTTTTTCTTGCCTTTTTCTTGTCCTGATGTTTTTCTACTATGTTAGCTCAAAGACTTATCCCTTACACCCTTGAACAAATTTAGAGGGTGAACTTCTTCCTTAAGCAACTTCTCTAGAAAAGGGATAGTGAGCTGCAGCTTAAGGACGAGTTCATCTAGTACTTCAGGTCTCGCCTATCCTAAAATGCGGAATTCCAAGGCTTGGTAAGGAAAATGATGGAGTGTCGGGATGAGAGGAACTACCTCAGTGGGGAGAATAAGGAGTTATCGTAGAAAGTGGAGGTTCTCTGGGGTGATGTTCACACCTTGTCGAGCAATACGGAGAGGTTGGTGGCATTTTAGAAGGGCAAGGGGAAACATCTCGAGCTTGATTTTAAGCATCGAGAATCTAAAGTGAACTATTTTCGAGATCAAATTAAAGAATACGAGCGGATCGTGTTATGGGAAACAGGTCTTCTTACCTTGGACGAGGTAGAAGAGCTAGTGACCGAGTTGACCACCCTTCTTACGAGCTTGGCTGTTACTCAAGGGGAGACCTCGTCGACCTTTAGGAGGAATAAGGCAATTTTGGACAACGTCCTGGCTATGTACGAGGATGTGAAGAAGCAGCCCCAATATTTTCGTAGAGATATATGGGCTAGTACGAGCTAGGTAATGCCTTCCTCCGTTATTTCTATGCAGGGTAGGGGTCGAGGTAGAGCCACACAGCAGAGTAGTTGTTAGGAAAACTTTTGTTTTTTTGAGATGCACAGATTTTTCCCTCCTTCCTTGAGGAGTTGTACCCTTTGACTTTTATTAATACAACTGAACTTTAGTCTTTCTCTGTTGTTTCTTGAATGGTTACTTATATTTTTGTCGACACCAAGATTTTAAGCGTGATGTAGTCTTGGCCATCTAATATAAAATCGGTTTTACTTTCAGATATTTTCCTAGGGAGTTCTAACACCAAATGAATTAATTCAAGAAGAGTCACATACCTTGGATCCTGGCTTTGTTTTTACTGCACCATTTCAAATACAGCCCATTTTTTTTCCTGTTGCTCTTTAGTATTCCTGTTACTACTTAAATGATAATATATAATAATTTAATTCATATTTAGGTCCGCCCTTTCAAGTCTTAGCTAGGCAATTTTTACTTCGCGATAAGTGCGGTATTTTTGCTAAACCGAGCTCTTTTTGCGATGGGGTCGATTTAATTATGATTTCACCATTCTTGTCGATCCGAGCTCTCATTTTGACAAGGTCAATTTAGTGATTGTGTTGCTGTCATTTTGACGAGGTCGATTTAATAAATGCGAAACTTTTGGCCGAATCGAGTTCTTGCTTTGACGAGGTCGATTTAATGATTGCGACGCTTTTGGCCGAATAGAGCTCTCATTTTGACGAGATCGATTTGCTAAATGCGGGACTTTTGGCCAAATCAAGCTCTCGCTTTGACGAGGTTGATTTAATGATTGCAACGCTTTTGGCCGAATTGAGCTCTCATTTTGACGAGGTCAATTTAATAATTACAACACTTTTGGCCAAACCGAGCTCTTATTTTGACGAGGTTAATATTAATGATTGCGGTGTTTTTGGCTGAACCAAGCTCTCATTTTAACGAGGTCAATTTAATGATTGCGGCACTTTTGGTCGAACCGAACTCTCAATTTGACAAGGTCGATTTAATGATGCTTTATTCATATAAGTATATAATAAATAATCATAAAATGCAATGGAGTACTTATTAAGATAGGAACATAAATAACAAGACATTCATTGGTAGAACCTTCGTAAGTTACCCACATGCCAGGTCCTGGGTACCTCGGTACCATCTAGTCTAGCTAGTTTTTTAGCTCCCTGCTCTAGAAACTTCAACCACTCTATAAGGGCCTTCCCAATTTTCTTCTAGCTTCTCCATCTTTTCAGCTCGACTGGCCTCATTTCATCTGAGGACATACTAGCCTGTGATGAAATGGGTATTCTTTACCATGTCATTGTAATATTTGGCCATGAATTTTTTGTTCTCGCCTCCGCGATAGCTGCATTTTCCCTCTTTTCTTCTAGTAGGTCGAGGTTTAGCCTCAACTTCCCTCTTTTCTTCTAGTAGGTCGAGGTTTAGCCTCAGCTCTTTTTCATTAGAGAGTTCAGAATAATGTAGTGCACTTAGGCTTTGTACACCGATATCAGCCGGGTTTACTGCCTCCGTTCCATATGTTAAGCTGAAAGGGGTCTCTTCATTAGGGGTCCTTGGCGTGGTCTTGTACGCTCATAGGACGTTTGGTATGTTTTCCACCCAATCCCCTTTGGCTTTAAATGGTGAGCAACGGTAGTGAAGTGTTGTGTGATTTTCATCTCTTCACACCATGATTTGAACGAATCATCAGCGAACTGCTTCCCATTGTCTGAGATAATTTTATTAGGCACTCCAAAGTGGCATATAATATATCTCCATACGAAGTTCAGGATCTTTTTCCCAATGAATGTGGCTAGGGGTTCTGCTTCTACCCATTTGGTGAAGTATTCTATGGCCACTACTAGGAATTTTACCCTTCCAGGAGCTTCAAGGAAAGACCCTACAATGTCAATCCCCCACTGGGCGAAGGGCCAGGCACCTTGTATCATAATCAAGTCCATCTGTGGCTGCCTAATCATTGGTGTATGGAGTTGGCACTTTGAACACTTTTAGACGAAGTACTGTGCCTCACATAATAGGGTAGGCCAGTAATAACCCCATCTCAGTATATTTTTTTACAAGACCTCTTGCTCTTTGGTGGTAGCTACACGATCCTTCATGGACCTCTCGTAGTATGTAGTTGTCTTGGTTTAGCCCTATATACCTAAGAAGGGGTTTTAAGAAAGAAATCTTATAGAGTATTCCATTATTTTGGACATACCTCGGGGCCTTAAGGTGAAGTCTTCTAGCTTCAATCGGATTGGAGGGCACCTCTCCTGAGGTGAGGTATGTTATGATGGGGGTCATCCAATTGCTGCCTACCTCATCTACCACCAAGACACTGATTTCATTGATACTTGGGTGGTAAAGTTCTTCAATTGTTACTTCCTTGTTTTCCCTGCCTTTCTCAAAAGACGCCAGCTTGCTGAGGGCGTCTACTCGGTTGTTTTCACCTAGGGGGACTTTGCCTATTTGAAAATAGGCAAATTTTTCATGCAGTCCCCTCACCATCTCCAGGTACATTTTTAGCTGGGCTTCTTTTGTTTCATAGGTGTCATTTAGCTGGTTCACGACAAGCTGGGAGTCGCTGAAGACGGAGATTGACTCTACTTTCATCCTTTGAGCTAGGTGAAGGCCTACTATCAGCGCTTCATATTCCGTTGCGTTGTTTGTGGTTTTAAAAGTGAATCGTAGTGCGTACGATAAGTAGGATCCTGGCTTCACCAGCGTTATCACTGAAAGCCCCGTCTACATATATGACAAAGGTATCCCGAGGTCCTTTAGGCTCCATCCGGTCCTCCGGCTTTGCTAGAGGCGGCTCAATTAATTACGAGGTGGTCAAATTCATTTCTAACAGAAAGTCTGCCAAAGCTTCGCCTTCTGGGCTGGAAGTCGATTTCATGCTCTCCGGGTTCGACTGCCCACTTCATTAATCTCCCAGATGCCTCTGGCTTTAGCAGTATTTATTTTAGGGGTATGTCAGTTAGCACACAGATGGGGTGGTTTTGGAAGTAAGGACGAAGTCGCTGAGCTGTTGTTACTAGTGCCAGAACCATTTTTTCTGTAGGTAAGTATCTTACCTCGGCTTCGTACAGAGCTCGGTTAATGAAGTACACCGATTTTTGAGTCCTTCCTTCTTCCAGGACAAGGATGGCGCTGACTGTCTCTCCTGCGGCTGCGAGGTACAGGTACAACATTTCTCTCGACTTAGGTATAGTCAAGGCTGGTAGTGTTGCCAGATGTTGTTTTAGGTCCTCAAAGGCTCTTTGGCATTCCTCTATCCATTGGAAGTTCTTGGCCTTTTTTAGGACATGGAAGAAATGCAGTTGTTTCTCCGCCAATTTGGACAAAAATCGGCTTAGTGAAGCCAGGGACCCTGTTAATTTTTGGACATCTTTCAAGCATTTCGGAGATCTCATCTCTACTCCCGCCTTGATTTTTGGGGGGTTTACACTTAGCCCCTTCTTGGATACCATGTATCCTAGGAATTTTCCCGAGCTGACTCTGAAATGGCATTTTGCCCGGTTTAACTTCAACCCGGTATGCCTGAGAAGTTACAGGATTTCTTCTAGGCCCTTCAAGCCTGTGTTTAAGGTCCTTCTTTTAACGACTATGTCGTCTATGTAAACCTCTACTGTTTTGCCGACCTATTGGCTGAATATTTTATCTACTAACCTTTGGTATATAGCCCCTGCATTTTTTAGCCCAAATGGTATCTTCTTGTATGCAAAGGTTCCCCAGTCCGTGATGAAGACCATTTTGGCAGCGCCCGCTTCGTTCATCAGCACTTGGTGGTAACCTTTGTATAGGTCAAGGAAGCTCAGCAGTTCGTACCCTGATACCGCCTCTACCTTCTAATCTATGACTGGAAAAGGGTAGCAATCCTTTGGACAGTACTCGTTCAGGTCGGTGTAGTTGACACACATTCTCCATCGACCCCCGCCTTCTTGACCAATACCGAGTTGGCTATCTGGTGGGGTATTTTACTTTGAAGAGAATGTCCACAGCCAGCAGTTGTTGTACCTCAACTCGGATGGGTTGGTTTCTTTCTGGTGTAAATTGTCTTTTTTTTCCTATTCCGGCTTGATTCTGGGGTCCATGTTCTGCCTGTGGACCATTAGTTTGGGGGATACCCCCTTTATATCCTGAGGGGACCAAGTAAAAACGTCTTTGAACTCTTGTAGCAAGGAGATCATCCCTTAGTGGAGGATAGTGTTCCGAGATAAGCCTATGCTCACTTTTCTTTCAGTCAATTCAGGGTCTAAGGAGACCTCTGTTATCTCTTCATCCGCCTTCCCAGACGGGATAATATGTGTCTTCTCCTGAGGTCGAGGTGGCTCCACCAATAATTGTTATTTATTTACCTCAGGTGTCTTTCTTTTTAGTGCAATTCTCATGCACTCTCTTGAGACCTTCTGGTCTCCTCGGACTGAAGCTATCCCCTTCTTGGTAGGGAACTTCATCATGAGGTAGTACGTTGAGCAGACTGCCATAGCCAGAGTCAGCCAGTCTCACCCCAGGATCACATTGTATGGAGACGGGGTGTTCACCACGTAGAACTTAACCATCATGGTTTTCATATTCAGGGCGGTCCCTATTTTTACCGGTAGCCAGATGGTCCCTTCCGATACGACCTTTCCCTGTGTGAACATCCTGAGGGGTAGACTTTTCTGCCAAAGATTACTCCGGTCGATGTCAAGCTATTCAAAACAGGCTGAGAAGATTATGCTGACTGCGGCCCTTTTGTCCATGTATACCCAATGCACCTCTTTGTTGGCCATCACCATCATGATTACCAGGGCATTAAAGTGGGGCATGGCTCCCGGGACAGCATCATTCTCCGAGAAGGTGATAACCTCCCCCGACTTAAACCTCTTACTTTGGGGTTCTTCTGTGGGTATCCTTCTGGCTTGAGATTTTAAGGAGGCTTGTGATACCCCTTCCGATGACCATCCGAATATGGCATGTATCACCCCCGTCTCATGCTGGTCCTGAGGGGATAGAACTTGGCCCGTATTCCCGTTCTGCTGGTTTTTGGCCCACCGAGATACAGTTGGGATTGGTGTAACTCCCCTGGCCTTGGTACTGCTGAGCAGGGTAATGGGGGTACTGGTTCTGCAAGGACTCCCACCTCTGATAGGGTTGACTTTGACCCAGGCCTCTCGAGTTGTACCGTTGGCCTGTTCTTCCACCTCGTCCCTGACTGCAAGAAGGCCCACCGATGGCTAGGTTGTATTGTGTTAGCATGCCCCGCTTGACGCATTCCTCAATTTGTTTTATAAGGTCCTTGTATACCTTTGTGTCGTGACCATGGTCATTATGATAATGGCACCAATAGCTCCACGATAGCTTATGGGGTGGTGCCTGTAGTGCTGGTGATGGTTTCAACATGTCGTAGTGGAGTGCGAGGATCTTCGACCTGGTTTTTGTCAGCAGGGTCATGCTGCCCTCGGTGAATTTGGGTTCCACCCTTTCTTTCTCTAGCCTGTCAAAGGCGTTTCTCATCGGGGGCCTTCTTTCTCTAGGCCTCTTCTCCGATTTGTTGCCTTCTCTCTTCTTTTTATTAGCTTTATCAGCCGTTGAGAAGCTTTGTACTACCCTGAAAAAGTCTTGCTCTGTCTGCGGTGGGTTTTTCCTCAACTCGGGTAGAGGTATTCGAGCTGGAGCCTGCATAGGAAGGTGGATATAACAAGTTGATATGTCTTACCCTTCGTAAAGAACTCCAAGTATGTAGTTATAGTTTCATCACCTCATTGCCTTACGTTAAGAAGGTCTGTTGAGCTTTTTACCACCTTTTTTCTGGTAGAAGCGGGCAAAGTCCCTTAGCCAACATTACAACTTGTTAAAGTCCTATTTGATTCCTTTCACACAGGCTTTATTAGTAGAGATAGACACAATGGGCAAGCATATGGTACTT
>JBDJHY010373682.1:0-18424 GCA_039654485.1 Withania somnifera | reverse complement strand
GAAGCCATTAATGGAGGAAATAAAGAAGTTCTAGGAGAGAGGTAAGAAAACTTACCCAAAGATGAAGAACAATTGCAGGACTGTGATTCTGGAATTGGTAGATCTTGAAAGCTGATTGGAAGACCTTTTCACGATAGCAACTAATTTGGTGAAAATATTTTGGCTGAAGTGAGAAGAAAGGGGCACTTTACACCCTTTAATAAAGTGTTATTGGGTGGGTCAGGGTCCAAGAGGGTCTTTAGGCCCAATTCTTAAAATTCTGAAGGAAGAAGAAAATAAACTAAGTATAGAAACCGGCTAAACTGGAGGAAGTTCTACAACCGAGCCAAAATGTGCTATACAGCGACTAAGAGGAGAAGAAAGAGGACAACGAGGCGAGTTCGGCGATGTGTTCGCCTTATGGGGTTATTCGGGATGCCGAGATGGCTTACCAGCTATCGGACTGCCAGGATGGCTTGCCGGCTGTCGGACTGCCGGGGTAGAGGAGAAGAGACAAGGAGAAGAGAAGTTCGGAAGAAAAGAGAGGAGAAAGGGGATTTGGTGTCCGGTGTGTGAGTACACTGGTACAAAGCAATCAATTCGGTTGCCGAATTGGCTACCCGGGATGCCGGGCTACAGTGTCCGGAGCCGAACCGAGTGCTTGGCAGCCTACCGGTCAGCACATACCGGTATGACCTGCAAAAACTCCGAGACAGAACAAAATACCAGGACAGCACGCCGATATGCCGGTATGGGGAGAAACTGTCGAGATAGAACAAAAATTTCTGCAAAAGGATGCAGATTGTCCAATTGAGCTACAGAATTGAAACAAAGTCCAAATTAAACAAACCTTATATGTTTTCTAAGTGGAAAACATATTTTGGACTCAATGGAATCAATAAAAATAGTATAGGAGGTCACTTACATCCAGAAAAATCAAAAAAACCAGGCTGCACCAGAAAACCAACAGAGCCAATATGAGCAATTCTCCACCAACACCTCAAATTCAGAACAGCGCGCCAGAAAATTAAACCAACACCTCTCCTAGCCTAAATTCATCATTCCAGACCTGCTGAAAGCATCATAGTTCCAATCCGACACTCCAAACATCGAGTTTCTGCACAAAATCCACTTTTAGGCTAAAACTAAAACAATTTCCACAATTTGGCATAACTTGCAAATGAAACCTCCAAAACACAAACTTAAGGTCAATCTTGACTTTGTTTGGTATTCTGGAGCTAATGGAACTGTCAGAATTAAATTCTGAGGTCGTCTTGAAGGAAAGTTGACTTTGGTCAACGAATACTTAACTTTAAGCTATAGAATAGGGAATTGAGATATTTCTCAACTGAGTCGCTAGGGATCCAAACTATCGGTCCCAGCAAGTCATAAATGACTTGGGGAAACTGCTGAAACACTCTAAGATGCAAAATGTCACGTATTTATCATAAATGACCATGCGGGTCATTACAGAAAACTACTCACCGTATCTCCTGGAAAACATCAAACTATCTCGTACGATCGCGTCTACTATGGTGACTTATTCTAAGACCAACATAATAACGAGATAAAGAACTGTAGCATGATTACAAAAAACAACAGGTACCAGTGGAATCATAGGCCGACCGGGAAAAAGTTAGCATAAGCAAGGTAAAAAGAGATCATATGGAAATAGCGCCAATCATGCATAATGAACAACAGAAAAGCGAGGTGACTGCAGTAAAAAATAATACGTGTTATGAAGGATCATCTATCAATGTGTGAAACATCAGTTAACAAGTATGAACGAAAGTCAACTATCAGGGTATAACATATAAAATCTGGGCGACAAGCATATAACGTACTTGGACCTCCAAGGTAACTAGCACAAGGAAGGACCAATAAGAGAAAGAGGAACATAGGAAATGTAACGACTGAGCATACTAGTAACTAAGGTAAGGAAAATGATCAATAACATGGAAGATTAGCCACAAAGCCTAGATAGAAACCAACACATCAACACATAAGTAACCAAACGGAACTTCCCCCATAAGCTCTGAGGAGTGCAACCAAGAGCATAGATATGCATGTAAAATTATGCTGAAGAGCTAATAATTCCCATACCACCTTCCCTGGTACAAAGGCTCTACCTAGGAATGGACCCACAGAAGCTTTCCGTATACTTACCCTTCCTATTCTAGTATACCCCTCTCCTGAGAAGCATCTCTTACCTAGCAGAAATAACTCAGGCATAGCCACCCATGGTCCGCTGGTCCATGGAGGGATCGAATCCCATGTAAAAAATCCTCATAAAAAGCTAACTGCTAGTATATATCATTAGGGAAAAAATGCCAAAACTCGGGCTCAACTAGTATATCATATTTAAATGGAAAACTCAAGTGTATCTAAATAGGTGAATTAACATTGCAGTAAAAACTCAACTGCTTCTATGTAGGCAGTACCCAAAAATTAGTGTGCTAGTAAGAAAATAAAGTAGGTTATGCGAGAAAATACCTCCATACTACCGCAGTTGTGGATACATATAATATATAATAAATCAGGTTCTATTATTACTCCGTCAAAATACAATTGCATTTTAAAAATATTAATGCACGCTCGCAACACAGAATCAATCTATATGCTAAACTAGTCTATGGCCCAAGCCCTAGTAACAAGGTACACCCTCTCCTAGCCTAACTACAGCTTGAGCCATGAGTAATTACACCAAATACGACACAAATTCCCATAGGGTCCCCATTAATGGCTAAGTAGATACCCATAAAGGGGAAAACATAGAGTCATCCCAACTTAGTCCAATACAACTCACTCCTAGGATCGAACCGGGCTAGGGTACAATATAATCACACAAGGTTGCGAACTATCCATAAAATCCATATCTGGCCATCTATATCCAAGTGACAACACATATTGATCATATGCAATATCTCAGATAGAAATAAAAACAATCAGACTACCTAGATAAGCTCTAAATCCACAAGTCTAAATAAGGGGATAGCTGCCAAGATCTAGCCATTAGTATAATCCCCTCCCAACAAATCTACATTCATGAGGCATCGTATAAATAATGCACACCAAAGGTTATAATCCTTCTCCAACAATACTAAGTTCCAGAGTCGGTGTCGAGCAGGGAAACATAGCCCAAGGTTAAGTACCTAAGTCACAAGCCATCTAAGTATGCCATATGCCAAATGAATAACCATATTAGGGCTCCAGCTAGTAATCCCATTCCCTAGATGGTACATTACCTAACATGTACTATATTAATACCCATTCTGAATAAAGTACACCGTAGACTACAAAACTTTAAAAAAACTTCTAATATCGTGCAAGAAGAAGTTGAGAATCACAAATGCGGCACCACAAAAATCTACAAAAAATATAATCCATGAGTCGAGAGTAATATTTGTATATCTATATCTAGGTGACCACACACATAATAATCATACGTAAAACCTCAGGTAGAATACAGAACAATCAGCTTACCTTGATTGGCTCTATAGCCACAAGCCTAAACTAGGGGATAACTACCAAACTCGAGCCACTAGTATAATCCCCTCCCGACTAATCTACATTCTAGAGTCATTGTATAAATACCACGCGATGAAGGTTATACTCCTTCCCCAACAACACTTTGTTCTAGTGTCAGTGTTGAGCACATGTGTAGGGCAACATAGCCCCAGGTTAAGTAACTAATTCACATGACAACTAAGTTAGCCATAGGCCGAATAAATAATCATAACAGGGCTCCAACTAGTAACCCCAACCTCGAGCTAGTACGTTACCATATGTATATAACACTAATACACACTCTGAAGATACTAGATCATAGTCTACCTGGCAATAGATGAAACTTCAAAAGTCGCACTGGAAGAAACTAAAAATCATGAAAGATCTTAACACAACATGAATCTGGAAAAATATAATCCATGAGTTGAGAGGAATAAATAAGACATGTATTGCTATATAATAGTGGGGGTAGAATCGAAACTAAAAATAGGTCTGTAAACCCTCATAGCTCATAAAAATTAAATATTTATGTAAATACATAGATCAAGTCTCATACATCAAAGACTAAAAAATAGTGCTCAAACTAATGGTAGAGGAGGATGAAACAAGACCGAAAAGTTTATGTAATGTAAAAAACTTTATAACCAAAGAGAAACAAAGAAATTAGTAGGTAGAGCTGATTGTAGAATAACTGTGATAAAATTCTATAGAGAAAAATATGATTTAAGCCTCTTGAAAAAACTAAATTTGGCTCTGAATTTATAAGAGAATGGAGGAATATGGTGAAAACTCATCCAAAAAGAAGAAGAAGACATATATATAGCCAATTAGGCAGTTTCACGATCATGAAGACCATCATTGCGAACAAGATGGGCTATGAGGATGGCATTCGATATTGCATCCTTTATTCCCCATGATCGGATTTCTTCCTAGCCTAACAAACCTAAATTAAGGCTCGAGATGGAAACTGAGTTTGAGTGTGACATTCCATATATGATATTTTTATGTAATTGACATTACAGACTCAAAGGAATCAACAAAAAGGAGATTTTGTATCATACAATCTGAGTAAGTCCCTAGGAAACTGTAAACATAAAGAAGACAAGCTATAAAGTTGTTAAGGAACTGAACTATTAGTCCCATCAAGTCACAATTGAATTGGGGAAGTAATAAGAACGCTCTAAATATGGAAGAATTTAAAAAATATAAAAATGACCCCAAGGGTCATTACAATATGACTTCGAAGGAGAGAGAATAACATTTTTGGGAGAATGCACAAGCATGCAGCTCAAGGTGGGCCCTGTAGGTCTGCCAGGAAATTCCAGCTTTTATAAGTCGCTTTAATTTATTTATTTTCACATAATTTTAACCAAAAATCATAGAAAAGAATCCAAGTTCCCTCTAAGAGTTTCCCCTACCACCGTATCAACAATCTATTAGTCTGTTTTAAGTAAGGGAAGAACAATTGATAGGGAAAAAGTTAGTTCAAGAAATAGAGAAAATAAAACTTATCCAAGGAAGATTACTAACAACAGAAAGTAGGCAAAAGTCATATACGGATATGTGGCCCTAAGAAATAGAATTTTCTATTAATGATTTAGTTTTCCCTAAGGTTTCACCTATAAAAGGTGTTATTAGGTGAAAAATAAACTTAGTCCAAGGTACATCAAACCATATAGAATCATTCATAGGATAGGACAGGTAGCTTATAAGTTTGAGTTACCCAGAGTTAGAAACAGTCTTATAAAGTATTTCACATGTCAATATTATTGAAATACATGGGATATCTTTGGCATATTATTACAGTGGAAGAGGTTCAGATTAGAGAGGATCATTCCTATGAAGATATTCCTACTTTTATTCTTGACCATCAAGTTCAAAGTTTAAGATCTAATGAGGTAGCCTCGAAATAGTAATTGTGGTAAAATAACGACATTAAGGAAATGACATGGGAATTTAAATTCTATATAAAGGTCTTATTATCATTGTGCATCTTGCTATTAAAGTCTCTTTACTTTTAATATTTCATAAGATCATCTTTCCACTTTATTTAGCAGTAAGCCACAAGCCTTATTTATACATGGCATTATTTTTGTTAGAGGGAGTTCAAAATTATTGGTTCCATTTTTGATGAGGAAGAGATAAAAGCCAAGTATCCCCATCTGTTGAAATTAGAAAGTAGTACTCAGAATAGAGATGTGGTAGCTCGAACTAGATTCATACTTTCTTTTCTGTAGATCATGTATGCAAATTAATTGAATGAGAACATATTTTTGAGTCTTAGGTTTTGGGAAGTCCAAGTAATAATGGAATTTCTAAGGAAATTGTAGATACATATGGGATATTTAAACCTCTAATATGATATTACATTCGAGGACTAATGTTCCTAAGGGAGGAAGAAGGTTACACCCAATACAATTAAGTTAGAATGTATTGTAAACATATCAATATGAGATGGGTAGGTTGAGGAGACGGCATGAGGGAATTGGAGATGTGATCACCCGTGCCTTTGGGATAGGAGAGGTATACTTAGTTTGATAATAAGGGTGTATTATGACTCTTTATAATCATAAAATTTTTCCAATTAGGGAAAAATAAGGTGATTCATACTTTCTTTTCTGTGGATTATGTATGTAAATTAATTGAATTAGAACATATTTTTGTCATAGTTTTTGGGAAGTCTAATTAATAAAGAAATTTCTAAGAAAATCGCAGATACATATGGGTTATTTAAATCTCTAACATGATATTACATTTGAGGACTAATGTTCCTAAGGAAGGAAGAATGTTACACCAAATCCATTTAAGTTTGAATTTATCATAAACTTATCTATATGAGATGGGTAGGTTGAGGAGACGGCGTGAGGGAATTGGAGATGTTATAACCCGTGCCTTTGGGATAGGAGAGTTGTAGTTAGTATGATAATTTGGGTGTATTATGACTCTTTACAATCATAAAACTTTTCCAAGTTTAGAAGTCTATGTAGTTGTAAAAATAAAAAGTGACAAAAGTTATCGCAAATTTATTTTGTAAACTCTAATAAATTTGGGTCAGATGTATTTGTGATTTTCACCCAACCTACTTAGAGTTATGAGGTGATCGACCGACCAATTTAAAGTTCGATGATTCTAGTTTCCAACGCATCAAACTGTTTTTCAATATGTGTCATAACTCAAAGATTGAGTTTTAATAGAGTCTACATCCCACCTGCAGTACAAATAATGCAACCCCAATGGGGAAAAAGCTATGAAACATCTATCTAGAATCCAACTGGTACACTCAGAAAATAAAAGGAAAATCGGATGCCATTAATGCAAATTAGTCACTGTATCTCATGAAAAACATCAAACTATCTCGTATGATCACATCCACTATGGTGACTTGTCCTGTGACCTGCATCACAAAGAGATAAAGAACTGTAGCATGAGTACCAAAAACAACGGGTACTAGTAGGATCATAGGCTGACCAAGATCATAGGTACCAATAACAAATCAGGTTCTTTTATTAATCTTTCAAAATCAAGTTGAATTTTAAGAATATTAACGCATGCTCGTAACAAAGAATCAATCTATATACTAAACTTGTCTATGGTTGCTAACTACCAAGCCCTAGTCACAAGGAAGACCCTTTCCTAGACAAACTACTGATTGAGCCACGACTAAATACACCAAATATGGCACAACTTCCCATAGGTCCCCCGTAAAGGGCTAAGTAGATACCCATAAAAAGGAAAACATAGATCCATCAATGCTTAGTCCAATACAACTCACTCCTAGGATCGAATCAGGCTAGGGTATAATATGACACAGGGTTTCTAACTATCCAGCAAATCCATATATTGGCTATCTAGTTCCAAGTGGTAATACTTACTAATCATATTCAATACCATAGGTAGAAAGCTAAATAATCAGACTACCTATATCAACTACAAAGCTACCAGTCTAAACAAGGGGATAGCTGGCAAGATCTAGCCACTAGTATAATCACCTCCCAAACAATCTACATTAAAGAGGCAGCGCATAAATAACACACACTAAAGGTTATAATCCTTCTCCAATAATACTATGTTCCAGAGTCAACGTCGAGCAGGGAAACATAGCCCAGGTTAAGTACCTAAGTCAAAAACTATCTAAGTAGGCCATATGCCAAATGAATAACCATAAAGAGGCTCCAGCTAGTAATCCTATCCCCGAGATGGTACATTACCATACGTGTATAATACTAATACCCATTCTGAATAAAGTACACCATAGACTACCAAGCGTCGAAAAAAACTTTGAAAGTTATGCAAAAAGAAGTTGAGAATCACAAGGAGCTCGGCACCACACAAATCTACAAAAAATAAAATCCATTAGTCGAGAGTCATATCTGGATATCTATATCTAGGTGACCACACACATAATAATCATACGTCAAACCTCAGGTAGAACACAAAAAAATCAGCCTTCCTAGATTGGCTCTAAAGCTACAAGCCTAAACCAGGGGATAGCTACTAAACTCGAGCCACTAGTATAATCCCCTCCTGACCAATCTACATTCTAGAGTCAATGTATAAATACCTCACGCTGAAGGTTATACTCCTTCCCCAACAACACTATGTTCCAGAGTCGGTGTTGACCAAATGAGTAGGCAACATAGCCCCAAGTTAAGTAACTAATCATCATAATGAACAAAAGAAAAACAGTGTGACTGCAGTATTAGATAATACGTGTTGTGAAGGATCATCTATCAATGTGTGCAACATCAGCTAATAAGTATAAAGGAATATCAACTTTTAGGGTATAACACACAAGACCTGGGCGACAAGCATATCACGTAGCTAGAGCTCCAATATAACCAGCACAAGGAAGGACCAATAAGAGAAAGAGGAACACAGGGAATGTAATGACTAAGCAAACTAGTAACTAAGGAGAGGAAAGTAATCAATAACATGGAAGATTATCCACAAAGCCTAGATAGTAACCAACATATCAGCACATAAGTAACCAAACGGTACTTTCCTCGTAAGCCCCGAGGAGTGCAACCAAGAGCATATATATGCATGTAAAAGGGTGCTGAAAAGTTAATAATGCCCATAAACCCCCTTATCGGAACAAAGGCTCTAGGCAGGAATGGACACACAGAAGCGTCCCATATACTTACCCATCCTACTCTAGCATACCCCTCTCACGAGATGCATCTCATACCTAGCAACACTATCTCAGGCATAGCCACCCATGGTCAGAGGGTCCATGGAGGGATCAAATCCCATGTACAAAATCCTCATTAAAAGCTTACTACTAGTATAAATAATCAAAAAAAAAAATGCAAAAAATCAGGCTCACCTAATATATCATATTTAACTGGAAAACTCAGGTCTATCCAAATAGGCGAATCATAACCACAGTAAAAATCCAACTGCTTCCATGTAGTCAGTACTAAAAAATCAGAGTGCCAATGAGAATATAAAGTAGGTCGTGCAAGAAAATACCTTCATACTTCTATCGTAGTCGTAGATATGTATACACATATAGAATAAATTAAGTTCTCTTATTAGTTTGTATAAATCAAGTTGCCTTTGAAAATAATAATGCATACTCACAACACAAAATCAATCTATATACTAAATTGGTCTGTGGTTGCTAACTTCCAAGCCCTAGTCACAAGGTACACCCTTTCCTAGCCTAACTACCGATTGAGCCACGACTAAATACACCAAATATGGCACAAATTCCCATAGGGCCCGCGTAATGGGCTAAGTGGATACCCATAAAAAAGGAAAACATAGAGCCATCACTGCTTAGTCCAATACATCTCATTCCTAGGATCGAATCAGGCTAGGGTATAATATGACACAGGGTTTAACTATCCAACAAATCCATACACTGGCTATCTAGGTCCAAGTGGTAATACTTACTAATCATAGTCAATACCTTAGGTAGAAAGCTAAATAATCAGACTACCTAGATCAACTCCAAAGACACCAGTCTAAACAAGGGGATAGCTAGCAAGATCTAGCCACTAGTATAATCCCCTCCAAAACAATCTACATTGAAGAGGCAGCACATAATGAACACACACCAAAGGTTATAATCCTTCTCCAATAATACTATGTTCCAGAGTCGGCGTCGAGCAGGGAAATAATGCCCAGGTTAAGTACCTAAGTCAACAACCATCTAAGTAGGCCATATACCAAATGGATTACCATAAAGAGGATCCATCTAGTAATCTTATCCCCGAGATGGTACATTACCATACGTGTACAATACTAATACCCATTATAAATAAAATACACCATAGACTATCAAGCATTAAAAAAAAACTTTGAAAGTCATGCAAAAAAAAGTTGAGAATCACAAATGAGCTCGGCACCACACATATCTACAAAAAATAAAATCCATGAGTCGAGAGTCATATTTGGATATCTATATATAGGTGAGCACACACATAATAATCATATGTAAAACCTCAGGTAGAAGACAAAACAATCAGCATTCCTAGATTGGCTCTAAAGCCACAAGCCTAACCCAGGGGATAGCTACCTAGAGTCAGTGTATAAATACCACAAGCTGAAGGTTATACTCCTTCCCCAACAACACTATGTTCCAGAGTCAGTGTTGACCACACAGGTAGGGCAACAGAGTCCCAAGTTAAGTAACTAATTCATAAGACAAATAAGTAGGCCATAGGCCAATTAAATAATCATAACAAGGCTCCAACTAGTAACCCAAACCTCGAGCTGGCCCTTTACCATATATGTTTAACACTAATACACAGTATAAAGAAAGTAGATCGTAGTCTACCTGGCACAAGATGAAACTTCAAAAGTTGTGCTAGAAGAAGCTAAAAACCATGAAAGATCTTAACATAACATGAATCTTGCAAAAACATAATCCATAAGTTGAGAGGAGTAAACAAGACCTGTATTGCTATAAAATAGTAGGGAAGAATCAAAACTAAAAATTGGTCAGAAACCCTCATAGCTCATAAAAATGAAATATATATTTCAACAGATAGAGCATATCTCATACATCATATACTAAAAAATAATAATCAAACTAACTATAGAAAAGGTAATGGTAGAAAAGGATGAAATAAAATCAGAAAGTTCATGTAATATTAAAAACTTTATAACTAAAGAGAAACCAAGAAATTACCAAGTAGAGTGATTGTAGAATAACTGTGATAAAATTCTACTGAGCAAAATATGATTTAAGCCTTTTGAACAAACTGAATTTATAAAAGAATGGAGGAAACTGGTGAAAACCCATCCAAAAAGAAGAAGAAGACATATATATAGCCCAGTTAGGAGATTTTATGATCACAACCACCATCCTCGCGATTGTGATGGGTTAGTGGTTGGCCTTCGACCCTTAGTCCTCGCGATCACATTTCTTTCCAGCATAGCCACCCTAAATGGAGCCTCAAGATGGAAACTGAGTATGATTTTGACATTCCATATAATATATCTTTATGAAATCGACATTACAGACTCAAAGGATTCAACAAAAGGAGATTTTGGATAATATAATCTGAGTAAGTCCCTAGGAAGCTATAAATATAAAGAAGACAATCTATAAAGCTATTAAGGAACTGAACTATTGGTCCCATCAAGTCACAAATGAATTGGGGAAGTTATAAGAATGCTCTAATTATGGAATAATTTAAAAAATATTAAAATGACCACAAGGATCATAACAATATGACTACGGAGGAAAGAGATTAACATTTTTTGGAGACTGCACAAGCATGCAGCTCAAGGTGGGCCCCCTAGGTCTGTGGGGTAATTCAAGCTTTTACAAGTCATTCTACCTCATTTATTTTCATAGAATTTCAACAAAAAATCATAGAAAAGACACCAAGTTCCATCTAATGGCTTCCCTTACCACTATATCAACAATCTATTAGTTGGTTTTATCTAGGGGGAAAAGAATTGATAGGAAACAATGTAGTTCAAGAAATAGAGAAAATAAAACTTATCTGAGGAAGATTACTGAAAAAAGAAAGTAGGCAAAAGTCATACAAGGATATCGGCCTTGAGAAATAGAATTTTCTATTAATGATTGAGTTTTCCTAAAGGTTTCACCTATGAAAGGTGTTATGAGGTTCGGTAACAAAGGTACACTTAGTCAAAGGTACATCAAACCATATAGAATCATTCATAGGGTAGGCCAGGTAGCATACAAGTTTTAGTTACCTCAAGAGTTAGAAGCAGTCCATCTAGTATTTCACATGTCAATATTATAGAAATGCATGGGATATCTTTGGCACATTGTTTCAGTGGAAGAGGTTTATACTAGAGAGGATCTATCCTATGAAGAAATTCCTACTTTTATTCTTGACAGTCAAGTTCAAAGTATAAGACCCAATGAGGTAACCTTGATAAAGGTATTTTGGCAAAATAAAGACATTAAGGAAATGACATGGGAAGTGGAGGAAGAGATTAAAGCCAGGTATCCCCATCTTTTTAAGTTATAAAGTAGTACTCATAATAGAGATGTGGTAGCCCTAACTAGGGAAAAATAAGGTGATTTATACTTTCTTTTTTGTGGATCAAACATGAAAATTAATAGAATAAGAACATATTTTTGAGTCTTAGGTTTTGGGAATCCAATTAATAAAGGAATTTCTAAGAAAATTGCAGATACATATAGGATATTTAAACCTCTAACATGATATTACATTCGAGGACTAATGTTCCTAAGGGAGGAAGAATGTTACACCCAATCCATTTAAATTAGAATTTATCATAAATATATCAATATGAGATGGGTAGGTTGAGGAGATGGAGTGAGGGAATTGGAGATGTTATACCCAAATTATGACTCTTTATAATCATAAAATTGTTTCAAGTTATGTTTACAAGTCTATCTGGTTATAAAAATAAAAGTTGACAAAAGTTATTTCAAATTAATTTTCTAAAGTCTAATAAATTTGGGTCAGATGTATTTGTGATTTTCTGCCAACCCACTTAAAGTTATGAGATGATCTACCCACCAATTTAAAGGTCGATGGTTCTAGTTTCTAATGCATCAAACTATTTATCAATATATGTCTTGACTCAAAAATCAAGTTTTAATAGCGTGTACGTCCCACTTGTATAAAAGCCTAACCCATATCTAGAGTGAATAGTGTTGGTCCAATATCAAGAGCCAAAAAGAAAAGAAGATAGAGGAGAAGAAGAAGAAGAAGAAGAGAAGTACAAAGATATATAACAAGAAATAACTCCCATAACCATCTATCATAGCTATGAAGCATCTATACATATAACAGTAATAATAGTACAACCCGAATGGTGCAAAAGCTATAAAACATCTATCTAGAATCCAATTAGTACAATCAAAAAATAGAAGGAGAACCAAATACCATTAATGCAAACTACTCACTGTATCTCTTGGAAAACACCAAACCATCTCGTACGATCCCGTCCGCTATGGTGACTTATGCTAAGACCTACATCACAAAGAGATAAAGAGTTATAGCATGAGTACCAAAAATAATGGGGACCAGTGGAATCATAAGCCGACCTAGAAAAAAGTTAGCATAAGCAAGGTAAAAAGAGATCACATGCAAATAACGTAATCATCAAATTGAAAAAAAAGAAAAATAGTGTGACTGCAATATTAGATAATACGTGCTGTGAAGGATCATCTATCAATGTGTGCAACATCACCTAAAAAGTATGAAGGAACGTCAACTATCAGGGTATAACAACAAGACCTGGGCGACAATCATATCATGTACCTGGAGCTCTAATGTAAATAGCACAAGGAAGGACCAATAAGAGAAAGAGGAACACAGGGAATCTAACAACTGAGCATACTAGTAACTAAGGAAAGGAAAGTAATCAATAATATGGAAGATTAGCCATAAAGCCTTGATAGAAACCAACACATCGACACATAAGTAACCAAATGGTACGTCCCCTGTAAGCCCTGAAGAGTGCAACCAAGAGCATAGATATGCATGCAAAAGGATGCTGAAAAGTTAGTAATGCCTATACACCCCCTTATCAGTACAAAGGTTCTACTCATGAATGGACCCACATAAGCTTCCTGTAGACTTACCTATCCTACTCTAGCATACCTCTCTCACGAGATGTATCTCATACCTAGCAACACTCTCTCAGGCATAGCCTCCCATGGTCAGAGGGCCCATGGAGGGATCGAATCCAATGTACAAAATCCTCATTAAAAGCTTACTACTGGTATAAATAATCAGGAAAAAATGCCAAAAATCAGGCTCACCTAATATATCATATTTAAGTGGAAAACTCAGGTCTATCCAAATGGGTGAATCATAACCACAGTATAAATCCAACTGCTTCCATGTAGTCAGTACCCAAAAATCACAGTGCCAGTGAGAATATAAAGTAGGTCATGCAAGAAAATACCTTCATACTTCTACCGTAGTCATAGATATATATACACATATATAAGAGATTGAGTTCTCTTATTACTCTATCTAAATCAAGTTACATTTTAAAAATATTAATGCATACCACCAACATAAAATAAATATGTATGCTAAACTGGTATATGGCTGTTAATTCCCAAAGCCCTAGTCACAAGGTACATCCTCTCCTAGCCGAACTGCGGCTTGAGCCACAAGTAATTACACCAAAAATGACACAACTTCCCAGAGGGCCCTAGTTAAGGGCTAAGTTGATACTCAGAAAGGGGAAAACATAGAGCCATCACTGCTTTGTCCAATACAACTCACTCCTAGGATCAAACCTAGCTAAGGTATAATATCATCACACAGGGTTGCTAACTATCCAGCACAGCCATATCCGACTATCTATGTCCAAGTGACAACACTTAATAATCATATGCAATACCTCAAATAGAAAACAAAACAATCAGACTACCTAGATCAGCTCCAAAGTCACCAGTCTAAACTAGGGATAGCTGGAAAGATCTAGCCAATGGTATAATCTCCTCCCAACCAATCTACATTCAAGACGAAGCATATAAATAACACACACCAAAGGTTATAATCCTTCTCCAATAATGCTATGTTCCAAATTCAGTGTTGAGCAGGGAAACATAGCCCCAAGTCACAAAATATCTAAGTAGGTGATATGGCAAATGAATAACCATAACAGGGCTCCTGCTAGTAATCCCATCCCTAAGATGGAACATTAATATACATGTATAATATCAATGACCATTCTAAATAAAGTAAACCATAGACTACCAAGTGTCGAAAAAACTTTGAAAGTTGTGTAAGAAGAAATTGAGAATCACAAATGAGTTCGGCACCACATAAATATAGAAAAATCATAATCTATGGGTTGAGAGTCATATATGGATATCTATTTCCAAGTGACCACACACATACTAATCCAATGTAAAACCTCAGGTAGAACACAGAACAATCAGCCTATCTAGATTAGCTCTAAAGCCACAAGCCTTAACCAGGGAATATCTACTAAACTCAAGCCACTAGTATAATCCCCTCCCAACTAAACTACGTTGTAGAGTTAGTGTATAAATACCATATGTTGAAGATTATACTTCTTCCCCAACCAAACTAAGTTCTAGAGTCGGTGTTGACCACACGAGTAGGGCAACATAGCCCTAGGTTAAGTAACTAATTCACAAGACAACTAAGTAGGCCATAGGCTGAACGACTAATTATAATGGGGCTTCTACTACTAACCCAACCTTGAGTTGATACTTTACTATATGTATACAACACTAATACACAGTCTGAAGAATGTAGATCGTAGTCTACGTGGCACTAGATGAAATATCAAAAGTTGCACTAGAAGAAGCTAAGAATCATGAAAGATCTTGATACAACATGAATCTTACAAAAACATAATCCAAAGTTGAGAAGAGTAAACAAGACTTGTATTGCTATATAATAGTGGGGGCATAATCAAAACTAAAAATAGGTGTGTAAACCCTCATAGCTCATAAAAATAAAATATTTATTCAAACACATAGAGCACATCTCATACATCATATACTAAGAAATAGTGCTTAAACTAATGGTAGAAAAGGATGAAACAAGACCGGAAAGTTTATGGAATATTAAAAAATTTATAACTAAAGAGAAACCAAGAAATTACCTAGGTAGAGTTGATTGTAGAATAATTGTGATAAAATTCTATTAGCCTCTTGAAAACTTTATTTGGCTCTGAATTTAGAACAGAATGGAGGAAAATGGTGAAATCTCATCCAAAAAGAAGAAGAAGATATATATATATATCCTAGTTAGGTGGTTTCGCGATCACGTCCACCATCCTCGTGATTGCAATAGGTTATGTGGTTGGCCTTCGATATTGCAGCCCTTATTCCCTGCGATCACATTTCTTCCCAGCCCAGCCAACCTAAATAGAGGCTTGAGATGGAAACTGAGTCTGATTTTGACTTCCATATACAATATCTTTATGTAATCGACACTACGAACTCAAGGAATCAAAAAAAAAGCTTTTGATCATATAATCTGAGCAAGTCCCTAGAAAGCTATAAATATAAAGAAGATAAGCTTAAAGCTGTCAAGGCACTGAACTATTGGTCCCATCAAGTCAGAAATGAATTGGGGAAGTTACAAGAATGCTCTAAATATGGAAGAATTTCAAAAATATGAAAATAACCCCACGGGTCATTACAATATGACTTCGTAGGAGAGAGATTAACATTTTTTGGAGACTTCACAAGCATGCGGCTCAAGGTGGACCCCCAAGGTCTGTGGGGAAATTCTATCTTTTATAAGTCATTTTAACTCATTTATTTTCACATAATTTCAACTAAAAATTGTAATAAAGACCCCAAGTTCCTTCTAAGGGTTTCCCCTACAAACGTATCAACAATTTATTAGTTGGTTTTAAGTAGGCAAAGTAGAATTGATAGGAAAAAATTTAGTTCAAGAAATAGAGAAAATAAAACTTATCCGAGGAAAATTACTAACAACTGAAAGTAGGCAAAAATCATATCGGCTATGCGACCCTGAGAAATAGAATTTTCTATTAATGATTGGGTTTTCCTAAAGGTTTTACCTATGAAAGGTGGTATAGGGCTCGGCAAGAATGGTAAACTTTGTCCAAGGTACATCAAACCGTATAGAATCATTTATAGGATAGGACATGTAGCATACAAGTTTGAGTTATCTCCAGAGTTAGAAGTAGTCCATTTAGTATTTCACATATCAATACTAAACAAATGCATGGGATATCTTTGGCACATTGTTACAGTGGAAGAGGTTCAGATTAGAGAGGATCTATCTTATGAAGAAATTCCAATTTTTATTCTTGACCGTCAAGTTCAAAGTTTAAGATCCAATGAGGTAGCCCCGATAAAGGTACTATGTCAAAATAACGACATTAAAGAAATGGAATGGGAAGTAGAGGAAGAGATTATAAAGAAGAGTATCCCATTCTTTTCAACTTAGAAAGTAGTACTCAAAATACAGATGTGGTAGCCCCAACTAGGGAAAAATAAGGTTATTTATACTTTATTTTTTGTGGATCATGTATGCAAATTAATTGAATGAAAACATATTTTTGAGTCTTAGGTTTTGGGATGTCCAATTAATAAAGGAATTTCTGTGAAAATTGTAGATACATATGGGATATTTAAACCTCTAAAATTATATTACATTCGAGGACTAGTGTTCCTAAGGGAGGAAGAATATTACACGCAATCCATTTAAGTTTGAATGTATTATAAGCATATCAATATGAGATGGGTAGGTTGAGTCGAAGGAGTGAGGGGATTGGAGATATAATAACCCATGCCTTTGGGATAGAAGAAGTGTACTTAGTATGATAATAAGGGTGTATTATGACTCTTTATATCATAAAATTGTTCCAAGTTAAGTTTAGAAGTCTATCTAGTTGTAAAAATAAAAGTTGAAAAAAGTTATCGCAAATTGATTTTTTAAACTATAATAAATTTGGGTTAGATGTATTTAAGATTTTCTCCATACCTACTTAGAGTTATGAGGTGATCCACCCACCAATTTAAAGGTCGATGCTTCTAGTTTCTAAAGCATCAAACTATTTGTCAATATGTGTTATGACTCAAAAATTGAGTTTTAATAGCGTTTACATCCCACCAGTAGAAAAGCCTAGCCCCTATCCAAATAGAATAGTGATGGTCCAATATTAAGTGCCAAAAAGAAAAGAAGATAGAGGAGAAGAAGAAGAAGAGAAGTACAAAGATACATGACATGAAATAACTCCCATAACATTCCGTCAAGGTTCTGAAGCATCTATACACATAACATTACAATTAATACAACCCGAATAGGGAAAAAGCTATGAAACATCTATCTGGAATCCAACTAGTACACTCATAAAATAGAAGGAAAACTGGATACCATTTAATGTCAACTACTCACCATATCTCCTAGAAAACACCAAACTATTTTGTAAAATAGCATTCGCTATGTTGACTTGTGCTAAGACCTGCATCGCAAAGAAATAAAGAAGTGTAGCACGAGTACCAAAAATAATGGGTACCAGTGGAATCACAGCTCATCGGGAAAAAGTTAGCATAAGCATGGTAAAAAGAGATCATATGCAAATAACGCAATCAAGTATAATGAACAACAGAAAAGTAGGGTGACTGCAGTAATAGATAATACTTGCTATGAAGGATCATCTATCTATGTGTGCAACATCAGCTAACAAGTATGAAGGAATGTCAACTATCAGGGTATAACATACAAGACCTAGCAACAAGAATATCACGTACTGTAATGACCCTTATGGTCATTTATGATAAATACGTGATGTCTTGCATCTTAGATCATTTTAGCAGTTTCCCCAAGTAATTTATGACTTGCTGTAACCGATAGTTCAGATCCCTGGCGACTAGGTTGAGAAATATCTCAAATTCCCTATTTTAGAGCCTAAGTTAAGTATTCACTGACCAAAGTCAACTTTCCTTCAAGACAACCTCGGAATTTAATTCTGATAGTTCCATTAGCTATAGAATACCAAA